>OMKY01208406.1:0-22080 GCA_900302395.1 Bregmaceros cantori
GGGGGTGGGGTGAATGCTGCAAAGTAAGGAAAGCTTATGAAGAACCCAGACGCTCTCCATCACTCCAGGATGGGCCTCCAGAGAATGGGCTGGCCTATTTCTTTAATGAAGAGGTCATGTCATAGCTGGGGGGGCGGGGGCTCTAATGTGATGAGATGGTCATGACACTATACGACAACAGCTTGCATGGCTTCTACTCAGCCAAACAGGGTCATGCTATTGAACAATGACCCATATGCACTGAACATAAACACACCATTGAGGTCCATTGTTCAAACAGATCAATACATTCTAGAGGCCGCTGACCCAACTAATTGAATACGATTAGTGCCGTCGACTAGTTATCTTTAGGCAAACCTTTTGTAGCAGGGCTGCTGAGGTTCCGAGGACTTAATGAATTCCCTCTTTAGATCATAGGCCGGCAAACCCCTGGTCTGTAGCCTGGTACCAGTCCTTGACCCCATTGCAATTTTATACAAAACTAGAAGCACTCAGACATTGCAAACCTGCAGCGTAGTGGCACAAAAAAAATTCATCGTCCACGCATTGCACACCACTAGACGTTGCATAGCATGAGTCTAGTGATGTGCGACGCGAGAACGGGGATAAATGTTCACCCGTTAATAATAATGAAGTATGACTATTATGTTACTTATAGGCTACAGAAATGGACCAAAATGTAATCACTTCTTTCTGTCGTCATTCCCAACAACTCTGCAAATTTTCATCCAAATTTGTGCTCAACTCTTTCAGTTATCTAGGGGACAAACTAACGTGACCAAAAACATAACCAGCTCCGTGGCTCCGACCCGGCGCAGGTAATTAACTGTGGAGAATATTTGGAAGACATTCAAACACAAGCACAAACAATATCCGAACACAACACATTATAATGTAAAGAAGAGGATCTGTTCTTTCAAGTAAAAAATGGTTTTAGAATGTTGAAAATTATTATCACAATCTCTGATGTCAATGGCAGCAAATACGGTTGATTGCCCTAATGTGGACCACTGCCTAATATGGGACACCTGAGCTTAAGTGGCTCTGGCTCCTCCTTAAACTAATGAATGTCAGTGAAACTATGGTAAAAGCAAACTATGGTTAAACTGTTCAACACTACATTTCACTGTCCCACATTAGGAAGCTGCAAAAACCGTCTCACATTAGGGCAATCCACCCTATTTGTTGTCTGCAGGACCTTACAGTTAAACAGTTACATTTATCCCAAAAGTTTTAGCAGTGGGCTTAAAATTGATTTTGATATTTACCGTAACAGATTACAAAATGTAAACACGATTCCCTCACTCGCCATTAACGTTGGAGATTACTTCTTGTCAAAAAACAAATCACAGCGCGTCCCCCAGGCCGAGCAGTGCCGTGGGTTCACATACCCTCTCCGGCTTTTCTGCAATGCCCCCCCCCCACCTCCGAGTCTTCATCCCAGTTTCTGATTTAATGCTGTCACTATCTCTCTCAATAAAGAATGAAAAATGGTACTTAATAAATAAATAAATAAAATAAAAATCACACCACAAGATTATTGACAAATCAATGCTGGCAGACAATGTTGACCACATTGCCCTGAGCGCCCATCTCACAATATTCTGGAGCTCTTGGATTTCTGAATTACAATAACTTCTCACAAGTGTGTGTGAGGGCGGATGGGAAGGGAGGGGGGACTGGAACACTGAAAAATGGAGGCATGTGGTGCTTTCTGGCACTGCTGTGTAGCCAGCTCCAGGCCCTCATTGTGGCCTGTTATACAAAAGGTTGTTCATGAGGTACCAGAGTCCAATGAAGCTCTCTGCGCACGAGCTCCGTCTAATTGCGTTTCATGGCGTGCGTGGAAGGGGTGTGGGGCTGGGAGCAGACCGCAGCAACCAGTAGGGGAGAGAATATTTAACCATTAAACAGTTCAATTCCATTCCGTTTCAGTGGTGCAAGAATTTGATTATGAAACCATTATCAACTAGAAGTACTCAGAGATTGCAAACCTGAACCGTAGTGGTACAAAAAAATAGTACTTTCAGTGCTAGCAGTATGTGTGGGAAGCCATTATCAATGCATATCATATCAAGTGTTCGCAGAACCAACGCATCGTCCACGCATCGCACATCTTTAGATGTTTGTAATAGTTAGGAAGCTGACGCTGGACCTAACCAATCACTCAAATTTTTAAATGGAAACGTCTCATTGACCACCCCGTGCACTAACCAGGTAAGGAACTTTACATCCATCTATCTGTAGGTGTTGGTGATTAAGTATGATTATGTTGCTTGGTGCAGGCACAGGAGTCGTGGCCACGCGGCGTGATGTCACTACGGATAATGGGAATTGTTCACCCGTTAATAATAATGGAGTATGACTATTATGTTACTTATAGGCTAAAGAAATGCACCAACATTGAATCACTTTCTTTTCATCATTTCCAACAGCTCTGCAAAATTTCACCCAGATCCCTGCTCAACTTTTTCAGAAATCCAGGGGACAAACCAACGCAACCAAAAACATAACCTGCTCCACGGCTCCGCCCCGGCAAAGGTAATTATTATTACTAGAGAAGTAGCACAGCTCTCACCCTAGATGTGGACATTTTGAGCAGTCACCCTCAGGGAGGCGATACAGCTTTTAATTTTTAAAGTATTTTCAAACATTTTTTATATTCGGCTGTAGAATATATACATGTGCAATATCTGCAAATAGTGAATTTTATTGCTTTTATTGGAGACGGATGAGATGTGCCTCTCCGTTCCATCCGTTGGTCCCGGAGTTTTGTGATTATACCTCTGTCCGTATAGATGTACATAAGAAATCCCCTAGAGGGCGGTGCTGAGTCGCGACAGTTAGGTGACTCCCTACTGCCTCCGCGCGTTTCTTGTGATATTGCTCCGTTGCGCCGGTAGCTCAACGGATTGCTAAGCGAATAACCTACGGACAAAATGACGGATATTCATTCATCTTTCCTTTATGAATAATTATGTGCTTTTCCCTTAAAACAACATTTGACACATTTGTGACTTATAATCAATTAGTCAAACAATCAGTCGACTAATTGTTGCGCCCCTATTGCCAGCTGAACAGGATATGGCCGCCGCAGATCAAAATCGAGCCGCTCACTATAGTTGATGAGTGTTCCAGCACAACAGAAGCTGATTGGATTCCTCCGAAGTGCTCCTCAGAACAAGGCTGTGCGTAATTCCATACAGGCCTGGCAATTATGCCCCCACTCTTCACGATGAATATAAGCGGCTTCGATGAATGTACAGACAAGCTTACCGGAAAAGGGACAAAAAAAGGCCTTCCAGCACGTTCTCCAGCCCAACGAGGCAGCGTAGAATGCATGTCACAGTCATCTTGCCGTGGCGGCCATTACCATAGGAACACCTGTGATTGATTGCTTTATTAGAAAATAAAGTCTTAGACCATTGGCCTTGTCTAATAGTGCATGCCCGTGCTCACAATAATTGCATGAGGCAATTAGCATGTCATTAAAGTGGGAATGGGCTCACACTAGGGATGTACGGTATGGGGAGGGATCGCCATGCTGAGCTGCAACCATTTTTTGGAGAAATTAAAAAAATAAAAAAATAAAAAATATGTATAGACTATAGAGTTTATTTGAGGATTATCAAATTCATTTAATAATTGATCATCCATTGTGTTTAATGTATGATCCCAACACAAACAATACAATAAATAGAACAAGAAAGCTTGGATAAAAAAAGCAGTGGTGTAAGCTAGCACAGAGGCGCAGGCTCTTCCATGATAATACAAAACTGCAAAGTGTGTAATCTCCAAATCTGCAATAAATTAAGATGGTGACATATCTAAACATTTGGCATGTTAATTTTAATAAGATTTCAGGTCAATAATCCTTCCAGTTTGAAAGGAAAAATTCGCTGATTGAATTGATTAAATCGTCAGTAAAAATGGCCGCTTAACCAATGAGCAATAATAAATTAATAAATAAATAAATACATTTCTGCAGCATCTTCCCCCAATCTCTCTCATCCCACTTCCAATAAAATAGAGAACAGTGTTTACGTTGAAAGAAATGAAAGCTGTTACAGATGTATAGAGAAGTGCTTTTGACGATAGGGTGCCACTGTGCCAGTAATGAGAAGTGACATTGCACCACAGCCTGCTGTTCAGACGACATTCAATGTCCTCTCTATCCTGCATCTTACACAAAGCTTTTGGAGTCCAGACTAGGGATGTGAAAATTTGGTTAATGGATTATTCGATTACATTTTATTGGTCGATTAATTAATTAATCATTCACTTTTTTTAGACTTTCTTGATGATGCTAGATAATATGGTGCGGTACCATGCAACATCAGATTTTTAACCTCCATGACCAAGATATGTTATCAACAAGGTAGCGACTTCAAAAAATAAAGTGACAATGCTGTTAATAATATTTTGGGCTTTCATTCCATGCTCTTGAAGCTATTGAGATATTATGGACCAATAATGGACAGAAGGAGGAGATTCTTCTGAGGCAAGAGGCACATATGCATCAAATCATTCAAATGTATTTTAGTACAAATTATCGATTAATTATTTGGTCAGAAAATGAATCGATTAGATGTTTTCAAGCAATTAATCGATTATCAATTAATCATTGACATCCCTAGTCCAGATGTTGTTGAAAATATCAAATAAACGAAGAATAATGACTTATTTTCAGCTAGACTGTCCCTGAGGGTGGTAACTGCATGCAGTTTAAACTTGAGAGGCGCTAGTCCCGCTTCCACCTTTCCCTCCCGTGTGTCGAAGGTCAGACTAACATGCTCCGTGCAAGCCATAGGCCGGCACGCATGTTCATCTGGCTCGCCAGGCTAAAACCAACCACAAATGGAGGGGGGCACAGAGTACAGACATGCGGGAAAGCTGTGAAGTGGGCAATTATGATACGATTATTATGATATGGAATTGTGATACCGACAGACTCTATGGTTAGAGGAAAGCTTCCCCCCTCTGGTCCACGGCCCCAGGAAGTGCTGACAGTAGCCGGGGGTTGCCTTAAATAACACCACGGACATACACAGATTCATACCTTATCTGTGACAGAGGCGTGTCTTGTTTGTGTTTAAAAGCGTAGTCAGTCCGAGCCTGAATTTCCCACTACAGCTGTCAGTGGGGGAAAGCAAATCAACCACTCGCCGCACTGTGTGCTTTGCAGCGCTCTGTCTATCCAACTGAGCTAACTGCGCAGCACAATGTGCACCTAACTTTGTTTTATTTTTATCCCTGTGTTTCGCTTTCACTTAAAAGTTAACTTTAGGGGTCCGCGTTGGCCGCGTGGTTATGGACACCGCACCTAACGCGACCCCATTCATGTTAGTGGCGCTGTGTCTACCGCAGCGTCGGCAGTGTCGCGAGTTCAACTACGATCGTCGACTTGTCTTCAATGTCTACCCCCGATCTCTTCAACCCAGTTTCCGACTAATCCTAAAAAAACGGCGCTGACGCCGGAAAAAATAACTTAAAAAGAAAGAAAAAGTTAACTTTCAGTTTTCATAATACTTACTGTAGAATGGCTTGCCCTGTCCTCCCATAACCTAAAAGCCTCTGCAAATAAGGACGAACGAGACGTTTTTACATCCCTTCTAACGACCTGCTTGTGCCCCTTAAATCAATAATGATGGATTAATTTGTGCCAAAACAGGTTGAGTAAATCCTCCAAATCTGCTCAAATGTCCCAAAATGTGTCACAGATATGCATAAAGCATTTTCATTTCCTCTCTTCACAACGCTGCAAGTATTCCTAAAGTGATTTAGAAGGTAAAGAAAAAAGTACAAGATGGCGAAGAGCCACATGCATCTATATTTTATAGGCACCCAAGCTCCTGTTTTATACAACGCACAATGTCAATAAAGTTCTGATTTCAGTGTTCAGTGTGAGGGGCTCACTTCAGAAAACACTTGCATGTCAACAATAAATCAATCATTCTTTTTACCAAACAATTAATTGAAAACTTGTACAGTAACACATTTGACGCACACTGTATGCACACGCTGCACCAATTAAGACAAATCTCTTCCTTTCGGTGTATAGTAGGTCCAAAATATACCAATACGTCCACAAGTGTTAGGAAATGAAAACCCATTACACAGGAACATTGTAGGCGCTTTCATTTCTAAATTGATACTTTGTTGAGTATGTTGTTTAATCCTCCCTTGCATGCCCAGATCATATAACCTAGAAGTACCTAGAAAATCTAATACTGTACTCACTGTAAATCCAATAATTAATTATAGGAATACATAATAAACGTCAATATAAGTATAAAATAAATAATGACAACCAAATGCTGCATTAACCAAATTTTGCAATCTTTAATGTGATGAGCGACAATACCCTGTTTTGCCACTCTAAACTCTATTATGAGCTTTTACAATGTTGTTTCTTTCATCGGCCATGTCCTTCAATATTGAAGAGTAGCATTTGGCTCCCTCATAATGCTGCCGTGGTCAGAGGTGTATTATTGCACCAACAATATTTCTACAATGGACAGTTTAACATTATAGAAGACTTGACGCTGCCAAAAAAGACTACACACACACAGAAACACTTTCGGCAAACTGCCAGAAGTCCCCTGAAGTCTTGCCAGATCTGTGATGTGTAGTAATTGCGCATCAATGTCGGGTGGTCTGCTCCCTCGACACAGCATAGGAATGGGAACGGTAGGTAGTATCAGCCAACATGCCAATACTGGAAACCAATGATATCTTATTGCCAAGAACCCCTCTTGGTATCAATACTGGCCTAATAGTTCCAAGTGCAGCACTTGTAGTCCATCATATTGTTTTTAAAACATTTGGGTGTGGAATAACAACACACCACAAGTCGTGTGCTCCCACTCGATAGACATATTTCAAAAGATCACACAGTGAGAGTTGCAAATATTTACATTCCCTTACATTGATGTTTTGAAGATCTCTTACATTGGCCATAAAATGGTAACATTTTCTACGTACATGAGTACTAGCAGCTGCTTGTGTCATTATCGGCTGATACAGCAGCAAGGGGAAAATGACTTCGGCACAATTCACCAAATATTGTCCCATGTTTATTCCCGTTCATATTTCTAGCTCCTCAATCAATAAAATAATATGTTTACCGCTCTCGGGAAGCCGAGATGATCGTACACGGCGACCCAAAAGCCAGAGAAACAATGCAGCCAATCTTCAAGTGACAGGCCGAGCCCAAAAACGTGAAATACAAGACAGGCTCTTTGTCTTAGCGATGGCGCATCCACCACAGCTCGCATGCGAGGAAGGCTGGACAGCATCGGTGGTCGTGATTTAGAGGACTGAAATCAAACGAGCAGAGAGAGACAGTGAGTGAGAGAGAGAGAAAGAGAGAGAGAGAGAGAGAGAGAGAGAGAGAGAGAGAGAGGGGGGAAAAGAGTGTGTTGGAAGGATGGAGGAGATACGGGGGAGACAGAGTGAAACAGATGTGTTGTTGTCAGGAGAGAAGCCCATGCGTGCGAAGGCTTGTTCTCCAGACAGATCAGCAGCTACATCCCTCGAATAAATGAAGCAATAGCACATGGGCTTGTTCATCTGGCCCGTATGCCTGCATATCAATACATTATATATTCCGTGCGCACAGCGCGGGTGCGTTGGCTGCGTTGCGTGGGCTGCTCTGTGTGGTGGGGCATGCACCGATGGCTGCAACGCATTTGTTTTTTCGCGCTGCGCATTCGTTGGTGGAAATCCGGCGTTAGTCTGCATTAGATATTATTGTTCAATTTGTTTTGTCTTGTTATGCTTGTAAATAAAATGAGATTAAACATTCTTCCAATTTATTCCAGAGCAGAAGTTCAAATGTGAATCAATATACTGGTATGTGTTGAACGCAAACATTTAGGATAACATTTTATGCTTAGCGTGTTTGTGTGCCATCCTCACCAAAATTGGTTTACACCACACAGTAAACGTTTTTGGATCACATGGCATACACTGTACGTCTGCTTATGGTGTAAACATGCATGCTAAGCGGACGTGCAACAACAAAACAGTAACAGTAAAGACTAACATTTCTGCATGCTTGTGATTGGAAGCATTTCTGCAATCGCTGGATGGCACATGGGTATGTACCCAGGCGCTTGTGTGTGGGTGTGCTTGTGTGTTCACATATTGTTTTTCTTTCCAGGCCATCAAAGCATTTGCAGAGCCTCTCCGTTGAATCATCAAGCAACCCTGATTATACATGTTTCCATCAATTCAATTCATGGGATGGAAAATTGGCAATGCGTTTAAAAGTCAATAATCCATCCTTAGTTCTCATTTCAAATCCAGCCTACAGCAGTTTGAATCTTTCCCTGTCTCAACTTTGCCCACTTTTGCTAGAAATTCAATAGTGAGAGAGACAGCATTTAAATGATGTGAAAACAATTTGTGATTTCTTTTGGTAGCACATTTATTACAAATGCACATCAATGCTATGATGGTCAGTTGATATCAAATTATTGATTTGATATCAACATATATTTTTTTCCGGATTAAGGGTGAATGATATACAGCATAAATTCAGAAAATGTGGTGCGCCCCCTTGCGTTTTTTATTTTGGGGCAAAACTATGCAGCCCCCAAAAATAGAATTTCTTTATCCTGTTAATTGCAAAATGTTGTTCTGCCAATGATGTAAATACATTCGCTGTATTATTCGCTAAGTCCAAGTTTTCAATATGTCCAATGGTGAACAAAATGTTTTTAATAACTAATAATTTTCTTAATAGTAGTTTGGTTGGCGATTATTCAAATGATGTAGACTAATCTGTGTGATTTTGTTCCTTGACAAATGTCCTAAATATTCAAATGAAATTTTGCAAAAAAAAATCAATTCTGATCTCTTCTCTTCTCTGATCCCTCTAACCAAGGAAAATGAGTTACTTAGTCCAGCACAATCTCATTACAATTGATTATACTGTAATATTTTGATGATCTTCACATTTTTTATATTATAATATTTAATACTTAATTGATCCTTCCTGAAAATATGAATAATATCAAAAAATGTGGATCACTGGGGGAAGCTCCATCACAAAATATCCTACAATAGCAATTATTTTATTTCTTTTGATTATTATTATTATTGCCGACTAATTTAAGTGATTAGTCAAAGATGAATCAACATCGTTGCACCCTTAGCATCAACTTGGATGAACATCAGGCCACCAACAACTTGGGAAGTGAGAAGAGCCTGCAGTGATAATGGAGCTTCTCCTCTCTAGCGTGAGGGACGTGGAACACATGTAATTGCTCTTCTATGGGCAATTTCAGGGCCGGTGCTGAAAATGGAACCTGCCAGCGCCGCCCTCCCTCCCCAGGCCTTAAAGTCTGAGCTCCGTTACTGATCTCGAGGAGGCGGAAGGTGGCAGAGCCTTCGCCCGGACCGATGCGAGGAGTCACGCGCTGCACGTTTGCATAACGTTCCGTGGAGGGGAAAAACACCCGAGGACACGGCGGCGAGCAGGGTCCTCCGACCGCCACAGAACTCATTAAGATCCAACGTGAACCCTCCCGGCGTCCTGAACGTGTCTGGCTGCCCCACTAGTGCCGGTGCCTTTAATGGATCAAATAACCTTGAAAGGGAAGGATATGGCACATTTCACTGCTTTTACTGTATTTGCATCATGGCAGAGTTCATCATGCTTTTTTTGTATGGTCATCATCATATCCAACCCCAGTTATGAAATTGTATGAAGGATGTCAAAAGCGTAGGAAAATAAATCAATTAAATATGAATCTCGATTCATTGATTAATCATTGACACGCTTTTCCACTTTTCAATTATGCATTCCATTGCAAAGACCATGCATGTTGCCTACCACAATGAAACAGCCAAAATAGATGCAATAAAGACATTTCGGTTTCCAAAGAAAAATCATGTCTAATAGTTTCACTATATGATGACACTTCAAAGAATATATACGTAACATGGAAGGCCTAGCGGTGCTTGATTTTGGAAAAAAAGCGGGTTCCAAATTTCTAATGAGGGCTTATCACAATCTTGGAAAATCTGCTAGTTTGACCCATCAAGCATCGAGTGGCAGAATGTACAGCCAAATATCAAGCTTTTAATAACATGTCAAATACCTTCAAACAAACTTACAAAGAGGACTGCAGACAGGCTTTCAGTATATTGAGGAACGTGGAGGACGAGGAGGAACAGTACGGAATAACACGGACAAGGCTGGGCTCGTTCCAAAATACACTAAGAAAATTGTATTCAACTGAGGAAGAGCTACAATATAAATAATAATAATAGTTTCAGAATTCTAACTAACTGGTGGCTATAATAACTATAATTTTAACATTGTATCTCAACTTGGAACGTAACTAGACAACAAAATTGAGCAACACAATCGAGACGTTCCAAACCCACATCACGCAATGGATGGCAAATCACAAAAGAAATGAACTCCACAAACCGGCAGAACTCAAATAAATCAAAAACAGAAAACTCTACACTCATATAAAGCGCTCCTAAATTCTCCTCAGGGGAAGGTAAAAGAAACAGTGCCAGACAACCCAAACAATGGTGCGACAACATGTACGAAGGTCCAGACTCAACCTACAAACCCTAGACAGAACAACACTAGTTCGGCGCCTCTGAAGACCGATGACGCATGTTGGTGCACATTCTGCTACACCCAGGGATAGTGAAAAAAGATGACGTTTCCGTTGCATTTTTAGCATAAGATGACAGCGACGATGATGATGGGCGTTGCCCTGTTACTTTGAAAGTACAGGCTTGAAATGATTGCTAATCTACTGGCAGCACAGGTCAGGCTGTGCTAATCAATAGTGGCCCCATCTCTTTCCCCAGACAGTAATCTCATTGAAATGCTCCGTGGGCATGTAGGGAGGAAGTACACACAGTCCTTGACCATGATATGCTGGTGCACATGCAAATTAAGCCCTTGGATAATGGGATAAGTCAGCGATGAATATGCAGAGACCCACAAATTATTTTTTGCTTATCGCATAAATCAGTTTTCATTTGCGGACACTTTAAAAAAGGAGGCACAGCCTGCATTGGAAACAGGATGAGTAAAGCGGGAGGTGAGGGAGTCTGGGGCGGAACTAGTGATGTCATGATTATATGGTTATCATTTAATCGTGTTTATCATTTATACCTGGTTATCATTTAATCCAGTTATCATTTATGCCTGGTTATCATTTAATCCAGTTATCATTTATACCTGGTTATCATTTAATCCAGTTATCATTGATGCATGGTTATCATTTAATCCAGTTATCATTGATGCGTGGTTATCATTTAATCCAGTTATCATTTATACATGGTTATCATTTAATCCAGTTATGTTCATGTCGACAACGATTATTCATAATATTGTGATTTCATAGCGCTATTGAATGAGGAAGAATGTACATGCTTATGGTCACATATGCGTTTCATTCATGTAACACAGGCCATGTTTCCAAGTAATTATCTGGACATATCTTATGCTTGATGCATGTTGAAAGTCATTACATGTCCACTCAAATGTCTATAATATCTGGGGTCCGCGTTGGCCGAGTGGTTATGGACACCGCACCTAACGCAACCCCATTCATGTTAGTGGCGCTGCGGTAGAAGTCCGCAGTGTCGCGAGTTTGACTACGCTCGTCGACTTGTCTGCAATGTCTACCCCCCATCTCTTCAACTCAGTTTCTGACTAATCCTGTCCAATAAAGATGAAAAAAACGGCGCTGACGCCGGAAAAAATAACTTAAAAAAAAATGTCTATAATATCTGCCCACCTTCATGTTGGGTTCCAAATAAAGCGCCATTATTGGAAACCCATCAGCCATTGCTGCTACATTTCTTTGTGTCTGATTGCAATTCACAAGGGCTGGCCCGAAAGGCAGCCCCACTAAGTCTTGTTCTGTGGACCACAGTGCACAGCATGTGGGATTGATCTCACTCAACGCTGCCAATGAAATGAGAAAATGGCGCTTTCGCAGAAAAAAAAATACTTAAAAATAACAAAAATAAAATTCAGAAATCACAATGATCAAAATATAATTAGATTGCAACAGAAAAGTATGATTTTGTCTCAACATAAAATAATTGCTCCCCTGGTCTCCCTCATTCCACTTTAGCAGTAACCCCATCAATAAAATGGGGAAAATGGTGCTTACGGCGAGAAAAAACACTTTTACGTTTCCTAGAAAGTGGAGATCATCTTTACATTGTTGGCACTGAAAGGGCTCATAACATTCCCTTTGGGGTCTCTACAGCGCTCAGGCCAGGGCTGGAGAACAGGTGTGGCAGATCACAGGGTCAGAAGGTAAACACTGGGAAATAGATAACACACACAAATTCACAAAGACCTGTTTTCTGCTACGGTTCTACTGGCGGCTTTTTACATTAGTGCCAGTCTAGTACAACAAGCAATATTGGTCCTTCAAAGCTGTAACAGTGTTGCCAACTGCTCTCAGAATTGACAATCCTTTCCTAACATCTAAAAATGCCTGAAGACCAAGTTTTACATTTTAGTCATTATAGACTGCTGTGTGACTCTAATGTTTATTATTTGATCATGTAGATAAAATTTAAATAATTGTGAGAATGGCGTAGCTCAGACCGAAAAAGTAGAAGATACAACATACAGACCTCGTCTCTGAATGCAAAACCCATACCTTAGAAATACCAATTTCTTTGAGTGCCCAATGGGAAGTGGATTCTGGGCTAGTTTGGCAAAAAGCTAGTTTGGCAAAAAAAATTCCCTGTCGGTTTGGATTTGAAATGCTCCACAGCTCAAGTCCAAGGCTTTCCAGCCTCATGATTCACCCCCACACCCTCTCCACACCTTCACACCCTCCTCAGAGACCGAGATGTGTTCTAACATTTCTGCTGGATGCCAAATAGCAACCTCAAAAGACAACCATGTGAAAAGGAATGCAGGTGCACCTCGTACGCCGGCGAATCTCATGAAATCTGACACTAAGCTTGAGTTGTCAGCCACACATTGGTTTCGTGTAAAGTCCATCACAAGCGTAGCAGTCAGGAGAATCGATGGACAGCAAGCTTTATAATTACAGCATGATGCCCAGTCTGGCCATAGGCCTGAGCCTTCTTCTTTATCTCCATACTGTCAAACGTGACAGACCAGGGGTCCGCGATGGCCGAGTGGTTATGGACACTGCACCTAACGCAACCCCATTCATGTTAGTGGCGCTGTGTCTACCGTAGCATCCGCAGTGCCGCAAGTTCGACTACGCTCGTCGACTTGTCTGCAATGTCTACCCCCGATCTCTTCAACCCGGTTTCCGACTAATCCTATCCAATAAAGATGGAAAAACGGCGCTGACGCGGGAGAAAAATACTGTCCATTGTCATTCGCTCAATGGTGACATTAACTTTACTCATTACGTGTGTCTGCGTCAATTGTGGCCAATTTGTGTAAAGGCAATTCATCTTGTTTTTCTAGTATGTAATCATGTGCTCCAGAGGCTCGCCAGTGCACGGCCAGAACAGTAGCCTGTGCAACGTTAACGGTAATTGTCACATGCTGTGGAACAACATGTACGTCATTAGCGGCTGAATTACAATGCTTAGAGAAGTATGACCTTTTCAAAGTGAAACTCTGGCATAATAATAATTTTTAAATTAAATAATTTAAATGCAATTATCTCCATAAGCCTATGGTGCCGAGGGAAATTGCTTCATGCAAAATATCTTTTCTTTTTGTTTAAAGTTATTTTTCAATGCAAGCCCCATTTATTTATTGTATTGATTGCGCTGGCATGAATGGGGGATGAGAGAGCGGGGACAAGCGGATGTGCACTTTCACACAAAAAGGAATATATCCAAAATATTCATTTTTCATAATTTAATACACACTACACTGTTGGCATAGTTCAGCATAGTTCAGAAAACTGCTGACTGTGTTTCTTGTCTTTCTGATTTGTAACTTGACGTGTTTTCAGGCATATACGCAAAACATGTTCGCTGCTAACAACCACACATAACTTTCTTTGGTCACATCACTAAAAATCAGTTAAAGCCCATAAATAGCAAACAGTTTGCCCTCTCTCTGCCTCCTTTTCTAGCGTGTCCCGGTATATCCCACATGCGTTCTTAGATGTTAACATTTTTTGTTATTTATATTTTGCACATTTTAACAGTTCTTTCGCTCTCGGACCGTGTCTCTGTATGCTCTCGGCACGTAGTGAAAGTGTAAACACACCGTGCGATGGATCCAATATGGCCGCCACCCACCCGTGACGACACGTGCTGCAGCCTGATTGGATGCAGCTTTTCAGTCAGGTTGTGCGTTAGTGACGAACAGTGACGAACACCGCATGTCTGCAGTGCACAGGTACAACCAAAACACGGCAAATCCAGTTCCAGAAAGTACAATTCCTGCCATCTCTGCTCCCTGAGGAAAAAATGACAATGAAAAGTGTGCCGTTTCTGATGTGCATTTTCACCTGGAATTCAACAATTTTCAATTTAATCCTGTAACTTTGTAAATGTATCAAAATAATAATAAATGTGTAAATAACAATAATGTGAAACACGCTCACTCCGCCAGTGTTCAAAAGATGAGATGTGAAATCTTTTTGAGGAAGTGATAATTGTGAATGTAATGATTTAAGAAAACCAATATAACATCGGCATGCTTCTGCAGCAGACACAACCCATGTTTCAAAATTCTGGAAGGTCATAATGAGATGTATAATATACAACAGATCAGCCATATATTATGAAAGGCGTTGCTTGATATGCTGACTTGCAACACTTCAAAATGATGCTTTGGCAAAGCAGTCGGCAGCAGCCGCTAGCTTGTTAGCTATCTGGTGTCTCCAGCAGTGCTCTTGACTTGACAAGGGAGCCCATCTGGGAGTGTTTTAACACTAGACAGAGCATTCAAAAAAGGCCAGTATTGTATTTTTCTATCCATCACCATGCACCACCCAAAGGCCATTAAATAATGCATGTTGAATTGGCACAAAAATTTTCAAAAGATGTACACAAAGATGTACAAGCTGGTGACATGGACAAATTGCATATAACATATAGTGTAGCTAAAGCTATGAGAACTTTTTTCTATGTTCTTTCTATTTCCTCAGTCCTTTTCGGCATATTCAGGAACATTTCCAGATATGTTTAGAATGCGTAAATTGAGGGAACGCACGGTGGCCAAGCGGGTAGAGAGTGTGTAGGTTCAAATCCCCTGTCACGCTTTTCTGCAATGTGTCCCCCCCGACTCTTCATCCCAGTTTCCGATCTAATCCTGCCACTATCTTTCCCAATTTAAAAAAGAAAGGAAAAAATAATGCGGAAATTGGACAACAAAAGTGTGTGCCACAATCCAGATATCATAGAAATAAAATGATTCTGCAGACTAATGTCACCCATTGATGTTTTGTCATCCAATAATAATGTTTGAATTAAAATGATGGTTTGTGTTGCCCACCTTCTCCGACAGAAGTCTCTCTCTCTCTCGCTCTCTTTCTCGATGGCTTTATTGGCATCGTAATGAGCATCATACATTGCCAAATCATACATATAGCAAACATATATACAGCACAAAGTTAATAAATGAAAAAAATGAACAATAATGTGTATAGTGTCTGTAATATAAAGTACATATGTACAGCATATTTATATAGACTCTATGCCATGAATGAAGCGCTGTCTTCTTGTTTTTTGTCGCTGTTTGCTTACATAGGCTACATTTTTGGGGGCAATTTCTGAAAAGCTAAAAAAAATAAAAAATAAAAAAAATAATAATAATTGGGTATCGGTAGTACTCGGTATCGGCGAGTACTGTAATGATTGTACTCGTACTCGTATCGGTGCTTCCCTACATCCAGTATATCACCGCAAGGGGAAGTGATCTCTTGGTGCGGTTTGTGCTGTGATCTAAGCCACAGCAACGACACTATGAATGAAGCTGGCTTGAAGCATCAGTCTAACCCACAGAGCCACAGGGCCAGCCACACTTGTGAGAAAGTAATTTGAACCAAAACAGTAAATCATCCGATGACGTAAGCAGGCAGCATTGCAATGGAGAATGGTAAATAATAATATGCATTTGACCGCAGATTCTTTTTAAGCAAGCCAAGAAATGGAGAAGCCCATTTGTTCTGACAAAAAGAAAGACAGGAAAATTGTTGGCTGCTGTGTTTGACACAGAACAATGGCCGCTCTTCACAACAAACCGCCATGTTTGCCTTGCAGCTTGTTACAGAGGCATGACTAAGGTTGAACATCCACAACAAAAACAAATATTTTAGCGGGGAGGGCGATGTCAAGTCGAGATAGAACAGCAGACCTTGTGCTTACACCGACACGGAGGACAAGCCTGGCGGTGCAGTGCATCTCGCGCTATCAATCAGTGCCGTGGTCAATCTGGCCAAAAGCATTTTCAAACCCATTTGCTGGAGATAATGTTGGCTATCCCTTCTCACCCCAGGGACAGCCAAGCCAGTTCCATGAATCAACGCCCTCTTAGAGGAGCTGGCTCAAAGGAGTGTTCAGGGCTGTAAGCTTGCTAGCTAGTGAGTGCATGCCGGTAATCAAACTACAACTCTGCAATTAGAAGTGTGCGAGATACGGCAATCGCGTCGAGACAAAATGGGGCAGACAAAAAAGCGGAACCACAACTTATAAGCGGGAATGGATCCTGTCAACTTGAATCTTTTTAACCAATAAAAGTACACAAATTAAGTTAGTTCCTCTGACTCACTCATTACATGTAATTTACACTGTAATATTTTCATGGTTTTCTTCATATTCATTTATTTTTTAATCAACTAAGCCCATTCAAGGTTGCATATTTTTGGAAATTATGAATTATTAATGTGTCTAAATGGGGGAACATCAGCACAAAACTCTCTACAATAACAACGATTCAATTCTTTGCTGATTATCGATTATTACATAATCCCTAGTCGTGGTTCCGCCGCTATCTCGTTTTGGTGATATGCCTTACACTCATCTATGTGCAATTAATCAATTGAATGAAATAAAATCACAGGATTTAAAATCATTTAAAAACTTCAAATTTTATTTTCACACTACTGAGGTTAATTACATTTAACAACACATTATTGTGCAGATGAAATCACCAAATCTTAGTACGACACCTCTGTGGAGCAGGGCATGCACAAAACCTTTTACCCATGATCCACCGGCCCTTGCTCATCGCACTGCACACATCTTCATGTGTATGCATTACTACTACGTTTAACACATTTGCAAGATGATCCTGCTTCCCCCTCCCACCTGCTTCCCCCTTTGCATTTGCTGCCGTTATTGTATCCGCAAGTTAGTTACACGTTCTTCTCGCCCAATGATTAAATGTTAATTTATGCCTTTTATTCGGCAGACAGCAAGATACGTTGTTGCACAACAAGTTGTTGTCTTTAAGTGGTGCAATTACCTTTTGGAGGATAATGATATGGATGCTAATAGCACAAGACTGGTCCTGTAATCAAGGCAAAATGTTTACTAATTCTAATCCTAAAAGATTAGGAGTTCTTGGTATCTCCCAATCGAAACTAATGTCATTCATGCAAAAATGTATATACATATGCACATATCAATGCAAGTTGACAATATTTCAACAAGCAACAATACCCACTGAATGAATGCTATTAAATATCGAGAGGATGCACTCTACATCGTAAATTGGCAATTGAATTGGCATTAAATGAATTTACATTAAATATACAATATATAATAATATGTTAACTCTTTAGTTGCCAAAATATGAGATTAACAATATGGTGGAACATGAGACATTTTTATAATAAGTCGCTATCTTTCCCAGAAAGTAGAGGTGATCCTTTTACAAACTGTTAGATAAATTGTACTCTGTACACTAAGAATACTTGTATGTAAACTTTAAGTAATTCTTCCATTTTCCATTGGGGGTAGTCAAATTGATCACATCCTTGTTCAAATTGTTCATTCATAACACATTGTGAACATAAACACTGGTTTATTTTCCACCCTGCACAAATGAGGGCACATTTTTTGTAAACAATTGATACTGTTAATCATTTTTTGAAGTCAACATTTCTTAATGGCTGGGAAAATATAAACATGTGTTTGTTTTCTTTATGAGACTCAATTAAAAGAGGCAGTCAACGTAGTGGCAACTAGTCAGCAGGACAACCACAACAAAAGCATCACAGCCAAATTACCTCAAGTTTTATACATTTCACAATGAAACATTGTTTGAAACCCAAAATTTGTACAGAGAGCTATAGTACAGAATATTTGGAGGACCTTGAAATATCAACGCAAATTGGGCCAAGATTGGTAGCACTGAAAGAGATAAATTCATTTATGGGAGGACTGCCTGATGTCGTATCCCCCTTGCACCTAAACTAATATAGTGGAAATGGTGATAATGCATCACTGCCCAACTACAGCGAGGTAGAAGGGAATAAGGGGGAGAGAAGGGAAAAAAAATCGTTATTTGGACTCTTGCTACAATGTTTAACCTTGGAAGGTATTTATTGTGATCCTGATGGATGCTGGTAATGATACGACCAGCTTGCCAGATCATTTATTTTGCCTCCCAGATCCTATACGTTCAGTGCAGCTCATCAGAGGTCACTTTCGGGTTCATTCGCATACATCTAATTTGGTCTAAAAGTCTGGGTTGCCGGCTCATTTCTCTCACTTGAAATATGAGCAGGAAGGGGAAATATGAGAGGAAGTGTTATGTTAGAACATGCAATATGGAAGCACAAGGCAGAAGATATGAGGTTTCTCTGGTCCTGCAAACAAGCCAAAATGTTCACCAGTTCGATAATCCTCAAAATGTTTTGGAATTCTTGGCATCTCTGCATCTAAACCAATGCCATACATCCATTTGTACGTGCACATCTGTACATTTTGTCAACATTTTGTTGATGTATTGACAAGCAAATTACTTGTGCCTGTGTCTCAAAAAGCACTGCACGGTACTCATCACACACAGACTTATTAGCATGTGTGCAAATTGTGCGACAGGCTTTCGACTGACAATTACATTTTGGCTAGTAAAGCATGCAACTGTCATTACTCCATTAACATAATCAGCTTCTCGCTGGGTGTGCGAGCTTTGTGATAGCATTTTAAAAGCTGGCGCATCTCGCCACGGCTCCAATACACTAAATAAAATGCACAGCCTAAACTGAATGATCCCCTAGGTAGATTGTGAACACAACGCATCGTCTGTGCCAAATTAGTCAAGACTTTATTAGTGCTGAAGTCGTTGAATTAAAATTAATCACTTCCATTAGATTTTACTCCCGATTCCTTCCCCCCCCCTTCAATATTTCACAAACAAGAACTGTTTTTTTACACTGAATGGCATCATGGGAAAAGCAATCTCTCGAGCTACTCAGGGCTTTCCAAATTGAATTCCCCCCCATACCCCTCACAATTATTGCTATATACGCATGCACCACACACTTGATTTCACTGGCGGCGTTTTGTGGCGATAATCGAATCAAACTGCGTTTTGAAAAACACCAGCCGTCAAACATGGCTGGAAAGAAGTCTCTTTGTGCGTAATGTTGCCGAGGGCCATTAGAGGCAGTGTGGCTGCACTTTAGGATCTGGTTTTTGTAGGACAGGACATCAGGACACAAACACCAGATAAGACACTTTTCTCTTATTCACACTTCAGGCTATTTTCAACTAGAGCTGAAACAATAACTCAATTAATTGCGATGACACTACTAATAAAATACTGTAGAGATGTCAATTATTAAATTCATAAGCGGTTTGTGCTTGAAACATCTCTTCCTTCTGTCCAAAAGCTTCAAGCATTATTAAATGAAAATCAATAATATTATTAACATTAGAGCCCATATATGGCCTTCCTGGCCAAGGATAGATGTGGCTTTTAGTACTGTCCGCTTCATCCAGTGCGCACTCAGCAAAGGGCTCCTCGGTCACACACCGAGGAGCGCCCATTATTACCAATTTTCAAGTTGATACCTAATAACGTATCTTGGCCTGCAGGTTGCACCATATTATCTAGCAGCGCCAAGAAAGTCGGGTCCGCATTGGCCGAGTGGTTATGGACACCGCACCTAACACGACCCCATTCATGTTAGTGGCGCTGTGTCTAACGCAGCGTCCACAGTGTCGCGAGTTTGACTACGCTCGTCGACTTGTCTGCAATGTCTACCCCCGATCTCTTCAACCCAGTTTCCGACTAATCCTATCCAATAAAGATGGAAAAACGGCGCTGACGCCAGAAAAAATAAAAGAAAAAAGTTCATGATTTATCAATTAATCAACCAATACAATTAATGATTAATCAAACTATGCATGTCACGCCTCAATTAATCATTGCAACTCTTTTGGGATACTACTGGGCATGGGATGGTGGAAAGAATTGTTGGTACGGTGACCGTGACCCAAATCACCACGGTTAACCGCTTCACCGTCTACCGTCCCATCACTACATACTACTACAGGTATTATTACTAGTACCCAGCACTATATTTTTTACATTTATCAGCTATGATTTTAGAATCAGAAACGATAAAAGCAAAAACTCAAACGATAAAAGCAACAACTGAAAAGTCACTCTCCCACCGTACCTATATTGGCTATTGGATAATCCCACTAACTAAATTGCAAACCAATCAGCATAAATCAAAGCAAGCAATTTGAATAGTAAGTGGATTTTCTGGCTGCTGGATAGAGAGGCGATTAAAATCGCTAATAGTTAAACATGGATAACATGTCAAAAATTAAATTGAATCAATACTAAAGTAATTACTAGAATCCATACAGTTTAATACATTAGGGAACACAATTTCAAGGGCACTGCCCTCACGTTCTTTGGTCTGGTACTCTTAATGCGATGCATTCGACGGAACGATGCTCCAATAACAATGTGACAACAAGTCAATGCAAATTTGCAAAGTCCTACAGACTGCCACATGGCCCTGTCATTTCAAACAGTGAATGTTATGAAAGCAAGAATTAAAAATAGCTAAGTTCATCATAGGTGAAGGTAAGGGTTATGATATGTGGTTGAACACATGACAACTGATAAAGGCAACATCTCTTACGGGAAAATACGAGTCAAATAGTAATATACCTTGGCCACAAACTGTCGGCCTCAAGTGAAGGTAGGTCGCGTTTGGAAAGAAAATCCTTACTTCAGGGCGAATTCTGCTACAAATCAAGGGAAAATTGTACTATATTACCAGTTGTCTTACACGGCCTTAAATGCATAAAGTTGACCACAAATCTGTGTCCATCCCACATCATATGATGGATGACAAATCACAGACTTTCATATCACATAGAAATAAAAGAACTCTACAGACTGACATCATTCAAACTGATAACGGCAATAATCAAAAGCAGTCATAATAAGTCATATGAAGTGATTCCAAATCTGCATAACGAAACTCTGCCTCGATGGATTAGTGGAAGGTGAAAGAAGAGGCAAACATCCCAAACGTAACACCTACAAATGATAGTGAGAGATTCCAAACCTGTGCCGTAGTGGTACAAAAACATAGTACTGTTAGTGCTAGCAGTATGTGTGGCAAGCCATTATCAATGCAAGTAGTAGCCTAGCCTGGTGAGCCAGAACCAACACAACGTCCACGCATCGCACATCGCTGGACAAACCAGGTAAGGAACTTTCCATCCATCTATCTGTAGGTGTTGGTGATTAAGTATGATTATGTAGATTGGTGCAGGCACGGGAGTCACGGCCACGCGGCATCACTACAGAGAACGGGGATCGTTCACCCGTTAATAATAATGAAGTATGACTATTATGTTACTTATAGGCTACAGTGAAGTCACTACAGAGAACGGGGATCGTTCACCCGTTAATAATAATGAAGTATGACTATTATGTTACTTATAGGCTACAGTGAAGTCACTACAGAGAACGGGTATCGTTCACCCGTTAATAATAATGAAGTATGACTATTATGTTACTTATAGGCTACAGTGAAGTCACTACAGAGAACGGGGATCGTTCACCCGTTAATAATAATGAAGTATGACTATTATGTTACTTATAGGCTACAGAAATCACCACAGAGAACGGGGATCGTTCACCCGTTA
>OMKY01208407.1:0-17186 GCA_900302395.1 Bregmaceros cantori
CCCCCCCGTTGAGAAGTTTGAGCGGGTGGCCTTTCTCCAGGAAATGATTTGAGGGGAAGTGATTGGCAAAGCTTTTTGGAAGCATTCTGGACCATTAGTGTATAGTGTGCAGGGTACAGCATCCAGTGATACACATTACACCCACTTAGCTGATGGCCTGACAACTGTAATTAGGAAGTTGTTGGCGTTTGTTACCTCCATCTAGGAGGTAATGCGATCGCACATTGTTGCGGGCGTGGTGTTAACAAGAATCTCGACGTATTGTTTTGAAGCAATAGGCTAGTCACTCTCTCTTTCTCCCACGGACCAGTGGCCGCTGTGTTGATTTTAATTGAGTCAATAAATGTTTTACATTCATATTAACCTATTGCAGATTGCGTACTTACGTTTTCATTTGGAAAATAGAAACACGTGGCCATTTTGAATTCAGCCAGCTTGAAAGTGTTCGCCCACAAAATCAGTTCATGAGCCTACCCTAGAGCATTAACCTACCGAATCTGGGACAAATCCATCCATCCGTGCAAAAGTTATCACGTTGACACAAAAGATATGCTGCGTCAGACGCGGCACACACAAACCCATTACATTCCCGGCAATCCGCGTTTTTTGGTGATACGATGAGTTGCAGATTACGATTCACTAATCGATTAGCACCAATTAATTGATTGATCGGTTGCACATCTAGTTGAGATTATGTCATAAACTTGGTCAGTGGGATTGGGGACATAAAGGACAAGCAAGAAAAAGTTGAGGAACTTGGAAAAGTCGAAGCAAAAAAGCAGAAGTCAAAAAGCAGTATTTTTAGTGATACTCACCCATGTTCTGGAGACTATTACTAAATAATGTGAACAAACAGAAAAAAAGTATTTTCTGATGATAAAGGTAAATCTGAAGTTTCCTTTGCTTTGTGCTTTGTTGACAAAGAACTTCATTTTCTATGGGTCTTGAAAAAAAACACGTTGAAAAAAACCTTGGCACTGGGATGTGCCAAATTTGAAAAGGGCTGACTGAGCTAATAACAGAAGTTGACCATTATTACCTGTTTACATTGTTAAACTAAGCAATCAGAACCGATTTCACTTCATATATCAGTGTTCATCACAAATTGCAGTATCTGGTAGTGGAGGACACGGTTTGCTGGGCCACGTTGCTGTGCATCCACAACAATATTTAGACCTGTGATTCACAGCACTGATATTTCCCTCTGGCCGCACAGCATCGCAGGGCGGCGTGGGTTCCCCCCGCTCACCCCACCCCACCTTCCCCTAGCTCCGACATCTTGTCATTTAGCAGACGCTTTTATCCCAGCAGGGGGGTGGAGTCGGGGGGGCTGGGAACGGCTCTTGCTGCCGTGATTAAGGAACAGGCTTCCGGGTGCTGTTCACAGGGTAAGAGTAGAGTTTGGGACGTTTATTTTTCAACTTTTGGATTACTTTTTAGAGGAAAAAAAGAACCAAATACATTTCTAACACATAATTTGCTATAATCTGCAGCTGTTCAAGTCATAATATAGTTGTAATTCTCCTGAATTAAATCCATGATTTGATTTTATCCATCAGTCCATCACAAAAAAAACACTTGTTTCTACCCGTTTCCATTCTTTTGTTATAGCCTCCAGAACAGGTGAGAGTATCGCTAAAACAGCTGTTTTTAGTAATCACAATCCTGAGAAAATGCAAGTGAAGTGCTGATGGTGGCCGCTAGGTGGCAGTACACGCCGTCACTATAGACCAATTCACTGTTTGTAAACAGAAGTGGCTGCGCGTGCATGCTTGACAAAAAGCCCATAGGCATACAGTGGCACGTACGGTTTATCAGAGTTATAGATGACCTGGCGGCAATCTGGCCGGGCGGAGAGCTGCGGTCATATTTATTAAGTCATGTTTTGGTTCGGTGTCGGAACGCAAGTGATTACGTAGGTTTTGAATTGGTCCATACGCTTCATTTATATGGCCCCACAGGCGCCATATTGTGCCCTGCCCTCTGGCGGTCAGATAGAGCTACTGCACCCAATCTATATTTTTTGGTTGGCAATAAAACCCACAGACGCGACAACGGTGTCTGGTACTCAGCCGTACTATTCACAAAAACGTGGAAACGGAACAAGTTAAAGACACTGAACCTAAAGATGGGCCCCCATTCAGAGCTCATAGCCACACACACACACCACAAAATGGCGTCGCAGACACTGTGATGTGTTTATACTGCCACACCTGTGGTGGTTTGTTCTCTGTCACATCTGGTTGTCGTTGGAGCCTGAGCTGTTCGCCATATGTTTTTTTTTTCCGTAGGACAATGGGAGAGAGAGAACTACTGTAGAGGAGCCGGCGGTGCCAAGCGCGGAGCTGGGTTTAACGACACGTTCGAGGGAGCGCACATATGACCCCAGCACACCGCAGCTTCCTGTCTTCGTACGCTCACAAAAAAAGAGCATTTTTTGTTGCAATTCCCCGGCTGGATGGCAAAGGACTGGGCTGCAACTAATGAGGCTTGTGCATGGCGACGTCATGTACGGCATGTGAGCGGTAGACATTTTGGGAGTCGCATCGCGGTCAGGCAAACAGGCAGAGAGCGAGTCTGAAAGTCTATTGTTGAGAGTTCTATTTAGAATCAGTCTGAAAGTAATTGGATTTAACCCATTACTTTATTTTTGAAATGTGCTAATAGGATTACGCTACTGAATACAAATCAAGTTACTTTTAAAAGTAACAGCTTGTGCAAAAAAAAAAAAACTTTATTGATAATTACATCTAATTTTATAATTGATTTGTCAGGAATATAAATTACTACTTGCCCTAATGGGTAGCATCTGAAGATACATAACGGACACTCAAAAGGGGTGTTTATATACACGTAGAAACATTTGGATATTCAGTGGCTTTGGGGGAAGGATGAAAAGCATGTAAGCATATGTTTGTAAAGTTTTAAGATGTCAAAAATGTCAAGAAATATGACAACAACAATGACAAGGTAATTAGAGTCAACATTTCCAAAGCATTTCCCGAGTTGATTTTTTTTTTGTCAGCCGAACGAGGCTGATTGAGCGGCGTCATTGTGCATTCTAAGGCGGAATGATAAACATAATAATGTTGATAAACATCGTTGATATGATAAGTTGATAAACACACACATTGAGCCTGCAGCTTCACTGTTATCGTACCTCTTCATCTCGTTACTGAATACACCGGAAGAAAAAAAATGCTTTGTCATATAGACATTAAATGGAAGGTGTGTGCTGTTGCAAAAAAAAACAAACGCAAATGAAACGTGCTCAGCTCTCGGTTATAGAGCCTGCCCCCAGACCATACGGCGAGCAGTGCCGTGGGTTCTAATCCCCACTCTGGCTTTTCTGCAATGTCTACCCCCGACTCTTCATCCCAGTTTCCAATTTAATCCTGTCACTATCTCTCTCAATAATGAATGAAAAACGGCGCTTGCGCCCAAAAAATAACTACCAAAAAAAAGCTATTTGTAGCTACCCTCCTCCTAATGAATAAAATAAAACTGCAACTACGAAACCACAATGTATCGCAACGGTGAAAAAAAAAAACCCCACAATTTCAATTTGGCACGACACTGTGCAGTACATTCCTCAGATAAATCGACCTTTATCCCACTAAATGGTTTCATTCATTGTCTAAACTTAGATGTGCAGCAGTGATACATGCCAGTATGCCAGTTGAACACAAAGAGTGAAAAGACTTCCCACAGTTCGCCCATTTCCGGAGTTTTGCCCTCATGAGTACAAATTCTTTGTGGTTTGCCGTCGTCGTTCAAACCGTAATTCATCCTTCAGGCTCAACGGGGACATGGTCAAAACATATGCAACCAGAGCTATGCAGTCGGTGGCGACTGCGGAGGAGATATCCCCGAAACACGGCAGAAGCATAAAGTAATCCCACATGTATTCATATTCCATAACAGTAGTAATTCTACTAAGTATAGTCCTAGTATCTCTTCTACAGTTTGCTTCTCCGCTGCGATGTACATTGTCCGAGGAGTAGCTAATCAAAAAAATGTCTGAATAAATAATAATAATAATAACAATAATAATAATAATAATAAATTAAAAACTAGAAACACTCAGAGATTGCTAACCTGCGCCGTAGTGGTAAAAAAACAAGTACTTTTATTTTAGTACAAGCAGGATGTGTGGCAACCCATTATCAATGCACGTGCTTGAGTAGCACGATTGTGATTGACCCATAGCCTCTATTCCCACCGACGAACATGCCAACTACAATTACCAGACCCGGAAGTTTGGTACGTGGTAAGCGCCCTGCAATCTATCGGTACGTTGGTGATTAGGTATGATTGTTACTTATAGGCTACAGAAATGCACGAAAATGTAATCGATTCTTCCGTGTGTCATTTCCAACAACTGTACAAAATTACATCCAGATCCGTGCACAACTTTTTCAGTTATCCTGGGGACAGACAAACCAACAAACCAACGCTACCAAAAACATAACCTGCTACGCGGCGCAGCCCCTGCGCAGGTAATTAATATGATGATTAATAGTCAATAGGACATGGCTTGTAGTTCACTGGCCAATCTAGCACATATACGTATATACTCGTGTGGCTGACTTCACAGCACACGCAGTGTCGTGAGTTTGCTTCCCCTCACTGTCATTTCAGCAGGTATGCTTTCCCCCTTTCTCTCCCTTCCACCCGAACCCGTCAAAAAAATCTTTTACCGTACTACGACCAATGTGTAATTATATATAATATGTCAAGTACCCTGTTGACCCATTAAGGAATAACATATGGACTGTATCACATCCTCAATCAATAGCCGTATCGCCTTGCTGCACAGCTCAGGATCCATCAGTCAAGTTTAATGTATTCATCTCGAGCCCTACTGTGTGATCACATGACTTCGATCAGCCGGCCACCACAAAGTGTTTGTCTTTAAATGGAAAGAGAGTCAATATGTGGTTACATTCACACACCTTATTATTGTGAGTGAAGCGAGAGAAAAGAAATATAGATAACACATCTAGGGCTGCAACTAACGATTATTTTGATAATCGATTAATCGATTAATCGGTTCATTACGATTATTGGCATTAATTATGTTTTATAGTAATAGCATGAAAGAACATACTCTTACAGGCTAAATTATAACATATTGGGCTTTCAGGCAAGCTTACGTGTTGTCTTTATTGTATTGGGGCCTTGATACTGGAAAAATTGCATTGGGAACAGCAAATATTCAACAATTTTGAGCAAAGAATGGGCCAAACCATGAAGCGATTAATCACTGCCGATTAATCGATTATCAAATGAGTTGCCAATTATTTCAATAATCGATTATCATCAATTAATCGATTAATCGGTTGCAGCTCTAAACACATCCCTTCTTCAAATTCGCCACGTCCCAGTGGCAGTTTTTTCAAGAAAGAAAATGAAGTTCTGTGCCCTTGTCAACACATGCCAAAGGAAACTTCAGACTCTCCTTTGCCATCAGAAAAAAGAAGGTTTCTACCAGTTTCCATTCTTTTGTTATAGTATAGTATATAGTATAGTCATACCATTTAAAAAAAATATTAAAACCATGACTTTGGCACTGGATGAGTTAACCGCAGTGCTGTTCACATGCTGATTTCTTGGTAGAAAATAATTTTAAAAGCCCATAGCTAATGGCATCTATCTAGTCATCAAGGCCATCTGGTGTAATGGGTGGGGAAAGCTGAGATCTGGGCACGAGGAGAGTGCCACTTAGTACTAATGTCAGATCTCTAGGAAGAATGGGCAGCCTGACAAGCTAAGCCTATATGTTCTGAAGATGGTAATACGCCTGCAGAAATAGATATGGGAAAATTCCACCTTAGTAGTGTCCCATAAAAGTTAAGCTGAAAAAAAGGTGGAATCTGTATTGGCAAGTACCTGTCGTTCCTTTAGAGGAGGCCTATGCAGTCAACTTGACTGTTAAAGGTGTATCCCCGAAGCTAAAAAAAAAAAAAGATTTGGGGCAAACACACCGAAGATGGGGGGCATTCTTGACACAGGAATAACAATGATTTCCAAATAGCATCCCTTGGCTTGAGAAGGAGGTGGTCTGTACCTCGGGTCGGATGCCAGCCGTTCACATGACAAGACCTAAACATCTTTGTAGAATGACTGAAGCATCTGCCATGAAGTACATGGCAGATGCTTCATCATTTTTTCAAAAAAAGCCCACTCAGGAATTTCAATAGCATTCCTGGTTGAAAGGCTATGGAGACTGTGCATAAGAAAAGTGATAGCACATAAGGTGGCTCACCTAATGATACCAAATACCAGAATTGAATTAAACATAATGTCTTCCACAACTTCTCCAAAGTACTGCATTTTGACGCCTCGTACGCATACACACATTGAGCCTGCAAACAAACAATGTGTTTCTTGAAAAAAGATCTTTGTCATATCGACATCAAGAGGAAGGTGTGCGTTGTCGTAAAAAGAAAAAAAATGCAAAGGGAATACAAAGCTTTATGTTTATTTTACTAATGAAGTGGAGCTAGAAATATCTATTTGTAAACACCCAGCCCCTGATTAACAAAACAAAAGCCGCAGTATATCGCAATGGTTTAATTTGGAGAAAATGCCTGCAGCCCTAATTCTTAGGTTAGGGTTAGGTGCTAGCTCTTACTTATGTAGAAGGTGCTGGGAGCGGCTGTGTCGTCCAACTTCAGCCCCATCAGGTCGCTGGTCTTGGGGTCATGTCTGAGCCACAGCGCCACGCCGAGGATGGCTCCTCCAACCACCTGCAACACACAAAATCGGATTCATTTGCTGGACTTGCATAGTCTGGCAAGCTACGACCAACGAATCACTCGCGCATCGCTCGACTCCACCCACGTCTCACAACGCACAAAGCACATCGCACGGTCAGTTTTCAGTTGAAAACGTTTTTCAGGTGCTGATCAAGAGACTGCCTGTCGGCACACATTGCTCTCTCGTGCACAGATTAACAACCTCTAATAAGTCACCACATGGCACCACATGACAGGTTCATAGTTTTTAGCAAATGATTGCTTTGATAACGAGAAACACAACTTTGTGAGGTTGCCCTAATGTGGGCCCTTTTTTACAGCATCCTAATGTGGGACAGTCAGTTGCCTAAGATGGTACAGCGAAATGTAGTGTTAAACAGTTTAAGTCAATGTTAGACAAATTTCCATCCACCCTAATTACTGCCACACCAAAAAAATCTGAACATCAGAATTGGAATGGCGTTTATTAACATTGTCAATGATACCACATCACAGATTAGTATGTATTTTTTGGTAGTGGTGCTAGACAAGGACACAGTGCAGCAAACATGCAACAAAGACATGTAACAAGGGAACTAGGGTCTATGTACAGGGGGACAGTCTATGTACAAGGCACATTGTAACAAATGAACTAGGTGCTATGTACAGGGGAACAGTCTATATACAAGGCACATTATAACAAACAAACTAGGGACTATGTACGGGGACAGTCTATATACAAGGCACATTGTAACAAGGGAACTAGGGTCTATGTAAAGGTGGACAGTCTATATACAAGGCACATTGTAACAAGGGAACTAGGGTCTATGTACAGGGGGACAGTTTATATACAAGGCACATTGTAACAAGGGAACTAGTGTATATGTACAGGGGGACAGTCTATATACAAGGCACATTGAGCAGAAAGTTTGACGTTTTTCCAAGTGATGAGTAGAGCAGTGCTAGCGTCGGAAAGTGGCTGGTGTAGCTTGACTCATCCGGAGCTACTTGGCGTTCAGTAGCCATATGGCAGCAGGGAAGAAGATGTTCTTGTGCTGCGAGGTTCTGACCCTAATGGTCCGAGACCTCTGACCTGAGGGGACTTGTGTGAACAGAGAGTGACCAGGGTGGAAGGGGTAGGAAGTGAGCCAACACAACATGCTTTTGTTGACAAAATTTGGTCTACAGTGTGAATAGGAACCGACCCCCAAAAAGTACTCCGGACTAGAGCTTCAACCGATTAATCGATTAATCGATTAATCGATGATAATCTATTATTGAATTAATCGGCAGTAGCTCAGTCTGTTAACAGTGAGTACACTGCGAAGCACACAAATACAATATGTGTGGCACGCAGAATCGTGGGTTCGCTCCCCCTCCCCGACATTGTTGCCGCATGTCTCCTCCCCCTTCTTCACCCTTTTTCCAGCCAATCCTGAATAAAGCTCCGAATGGGGTGCAAAAAAAATATATACATTTGTTCCACGAATACAAATGTTCCCATTTCAAAGAAACAAACAGATTAATCGATTAATCGTCAGAAAAGATGGACGATTAATCGATTATCAAAATAATCGTTAGTTGCAGCTCTACTCTAGACCAAAGTAAGCGAACCAAAGGACTTGGTGTGAATACGTCCTAATACTCCTTTAAGCCACTCCTACGCGTGCGGTGCTGTTCCCTTCACTTTATCCCAGAGCCTGTTCCTCCCTCACTTTTTCCCTCGGCCTGTGTTCCCTCCCCCCCATCTCCCTCTCTCTGAGGTCCATTCCAGACATCCCACTGCCTAGCAACAAGATCAACACACTCCATGCCAAGAGGTGAGGCCCCTACCATTGGCATTCTTCACACGCACACACCCGCACACACATGCACAGCTGCTAAGCGAGCGTATATGTGAACGCTCTCTCGTCTCCCTCTCCCTCTCTCTCTCTCTCTCTCTCCTTCTCTCTCCCTCTATTTTCCTGGGACAACCCGCAAGACTACCCTGTCACTAAACGTCACTTTAAAAAAGCCCTGCGGTCTGGTTGCTATGACGACTACCACAAGTAAATCAAAAAGATTAAAACACGTTTAAAAGTTCAAAAGGCAGAATGAAATGAATGAATTAAAAATATGAAGATCCAAAAGTGGTTTAAGGGACAATTTGAAAGACAACCATATCCTTTGGGTTTGATTGTGCCTTTTACTCATCCCGGGAACCTAGGTGAACTTTTTTTTAAGTTATTTTTTGGCCGCACGCACCGTTGAGCGAACCCACGGCACTGCTCAGCCTGTGGCCGAGGGGGCACGCTCTCTACCCGCTCGGCCACCGCACGCCACCACTTTGGTCAACGCGGAGCATCAGGGTCAGTAATGGTTTTGCGTTCGCTGCCATGTCCGCTGCGTTGGCAGATCTCTCGTGTTAATACGGTAACTTTTGAGCGGATGGATTTGTCCCAGATTTAGTGTGTCTGTGCTCAAGGGGAGGTTCATGAATTGAGAAGATTGTGGAGGCACTTCTGAAAAGGCTGAATTCAATATGGCCACATTTTTGTTTGGGCCATAACTTCTGATTGGCTGGATTAGTTTGCCCCAATTGTTTTTGCTTTGTTTTGCCTTAATGTGGGCCCCTTTTTGCGGGGGACAGGCAGTTGCCTAATGACGGACAGTGAAATGTATCGTTGAACAGTTGGACTTAGTTAGACACATAACAATAGCTTTCTTTTACCATAGTTTCACTCATTCATTCAACTCAATTTCACTCATTAGTTTAGGGAGGAGCCAGAGCCACGGGAACTTAGGTGTCCAACATTAGGCAGTGGCCCACTCTAGGGCAAACCACCCTACATACATACATATACAGTGAAATTCTTCCTACACGTTTAACACATCCCTGAGGAGCGGTGGGCAGCCGCGGGGCATGTTTTACCTTTAACCTTCTTGCTGTGAGCCAGCAGTGCTAACCACTGCACCACCATGCTGTTTTTGCCATGCAAAACTGCACAGCCCTCCGGTGAAATGACCAAAAAAACACAGAGACCAAAGACCTGACAGCTTCATGTTGTCAAAGACGGCTGGTTTAAAATGCTAATGTCCGTAGCAAATCACTTGTAATGCCCTTTCCTTTCCTAATACTCAGAGTGCCCGCCTGGTTCAGCCCGGACACAGCAGCTCTGTGCGAGGGCTAGGAAGAGATAGAGATCCTTCATTCATTCCCAAGGGGAAATTACATTTTGTTGGTTCAGGAGACTGGGCAGAGTAATACACTTAAACAGTAACATACCAATTACGAGGCCATTGCAGTTGTTCCGACTGGTAAGGGAATATCTCCGACAGGGCTGAAACGATTATTCAAGGTACTCGAGTAATCGAGTCGAAACGAATAATCAAATATCGAATCGAATAATCATCTTTTTTTTAAAAATGTTTTTTCCAGCCCAGTCAGGCTGTTTTTTTCCAAGCTCATTAGGGTTAGTGGAAACAGGTGAAGATGGGGGGCAGACATGCGTGAAATGCATCGGTGGCGAGATTCGAACCACCGACTCACCGCGCCAATGCCAGGCATATGCGTGCTTTCCAGCGCTCTGCCAAACTGACTGAGCTACTGGGCAGCACGAATAATCGTCTTTTTTGAAGTTACATGGACAATTTTAAATGTGGTGAAACAAAAATGGTTGTTGATGAAAAAGTAAATTAGTTGGCCATTCATTATTCAGTGAAATATCTTATTTTCTATTGTATATTCATAATTGCTACAGAACTCTGAAATAAAGTGTTTTTTCCGAATAATCGATTCAAGTTGAAACATCTTGTTAGAATAATGGATTATTAATTTTTTAATTAATTAATTAATTTGATAGTTGCAGCCCTAATCTCTGAAAACAAAGCTAAATAAATGTGGTCTAGGGTCAGAAGGTATAGACCAAACAAAAATTGTGGGCTCTGCAGGGGTGTCTAGATCGTCCATTCTTTACCTGAGGGCCCGAGAGGACTCCCCAGGGGGTCCGCAGAAGCATTTAAGTTTTTCAACTGCGCTGCATGATTCTGAAATCTAAATGTGTTGATAAATGCGTTTACCATGATACAGCTTTCCATCACCTGGGGGCAGAAAGTTGCCACAAAGGTTCCCAAACAAGAGATGACATTAGGCCTGCATGGTTTTGCCCCAAATTAAAAATTGTGTGTTTTTCCCCCATTGCCGTTTTTGTTTAGTTACAAATAGATCTTAAATTAGATTTTAACTGCAGACGTAAAATTGAGCATGTATCATCTGCGCTTTGTCTATATGACATTTTTTCGAAAAATACATTGTTTGTATCTGCTAACAAGATGAAGAGGCAGGTTTACTGTGAAATTGCAGCGTCACTGTGTGTGTTCCTACATTGTTTCGTCACAAAGTCGCCGCCAAATTACGGGTTAACCCCTAACCCCCTTTGTCCTAACTTAAGTCATGACACATGCCACATATCCCATGCCAGAACTTGAGGGGTCCGAACTCCAAAGAGACGGTCGAAGTCACCCCATGGAGCACCGTCACCATCCGATGTTGACGAAGGACGCATGCTCTAACCTAATTTTAACTTGGCTTCCGAAAGACTAGCCTCTCCGCCGACCGGTCCCTTCGGCTTTTGAATGGTCGTAAGAGCTTATGACACTCTGCAGCAGGGTCCCTGTGCCTTTCTATGGGAGAAAAACTGGAAGCCGCAGCTCCAGGTCCTAACCCCTTCCCGGAACCCCCAAACCCGAGTTCTGTGATGAAACGACCTGCTCCCAACTTTATCCGGGGGAGAGAGCGAAACTATGTAGAGAGGAACTTTGAAGCTGCTGATGGTTGAGGTTAGTTTGGTGCGGGAGGCCTTGAGAAGGGAAATTAGTCACAGGAAGGAATTCTTCTGTGGTGTCATTACTTTCGACACAGACAGAGAGGGTGTTGGCTGTGCTCTTGGTTTCCGACAGACTGTATGGTTGTAAGTACATGACAATACAGTCAAGTATGCTAGATAGATGGATGAGATAAATACTTTATTAAGCCCCCGGGGAGCATTCATTTGTTGGCTCAGAAACATAAAGAGCAGAATGATACACTTAGAGAGAATAACAACACAATAATGACAGTAATAAGTATTATATTATTATTATTATTTTTATTGTTATTATATTATTGTTATTAATTATTATTAGGGGCACAAGGATTAGTCTATTAATCGGTGACTGATCAATAATGAAATTAATCGACAACTAATTACTGAACTAATTATTGAAATAAAACCATGCAGCTGTGGTTGACAGTTAACATTGACTGCTCTTGGTTAAAGTTGAGTGAGGATTGTTACAGTATGAACAAACATTGTTACAGAGAAGACAGAAACATTGTTACAGATAACAGACAGACAGTACCTCATCAGGCTATCAGTAAACATTCTGTCCACTTTTACAGTATACAAGGATGACCAGAGATGGCAAAAGTACCCAAATTCCTTACTTGAGTAAGAGTAAAATACATTTGTGCAAAAGCAACTTGACTATGACTACAAAGTATTGATCCAAATATCTACTCAAGTAGAGTTAAAAGTTGAGGCTCAGAAGCATACTCAAAAAGTATTTTTGAAAGTAAAAAGCACAGGCTCTAAAAATTACTCTAAAGTATTTTTTAAAGTAAAAATATAAAATTGTATATAAAATGCACTTTGCCAATGCCAGTTTTACAATGTTTGAATGTTTGTGAAAAACCTTGCCTAACTTACTTCATAAATCCCACTGCCAAACATTGAAATTAACATCTGTTGGCCTTACCGCCCCCTACTGGCTCATTCACACCACACCATACATATCCTTACCACCTACCATCGGTGCGCAAAAAAAGTAACAAGCCTGTTTTGGGAAAAGTAAGGAGTAGAAGTACAGATATTTTGGTTACAATTCTACTCAGCAGAAGATAAACTCTCAGAGTACATTATATAGAAGTACAGTATTTAGAAGTACATTGTCAGAGATAAATGTACTTCTAAAAGTACAGATCCATGAAAAGAATACTTAAGTAAGGTACTCAAGTATTTGTACTTCGTTACTTGCCATCTCTGGTCATTGCTAGGGCCACATGGTTTTGCTCCAAATTAAAAATAGCGTTTTCGACCATTGTGATCAGGGCTTTGAACCAATATTTTTTCCAAAGCGTTTCGTTCCGAACAGAAACAGAATTATAACGTTTCCGGTTATGTGTTCCACCAATAAATTGACGTTCCTGAACCGGTTAGAACAAAAAAATATTGTTCCCGGAACGGTTAATATCGTTCCTGTCAGCTGTTTAATGCTATGTAATATTTGTTGCGGCGAACCCAAAGCGACCTGCTACAGAGAAATCATAGATTTTATAAATACTCTTGTTTTATTTATGAAGTTATCCCCAAGTGCACTCCTTTGAGGAACGAAATAAAACCGGTATTAACCGGTTACCAGTATTTTTAAATAAGTGTTCCTGTTCCGGAACATGAAAAATAATAACGTTTCCGGTTTCGTTTCTGTTCCCTGGAAAATACTAAAAGTTCCCGGTTTTCGTTTTCGTTCCTTGAACCGGTTCAAAGCCCTGCACAAAACTAAGACCAGTTCAAAATCCGACCAGTAGACGATACGATAACATTTGGGTGTAGGGGAATAGCACACTACAAGTTATCACCATCCTTTGTAAATAACCCTGTAGGTGTGTGCTCCCACCGAATACACGTTGAAAAATAGCCAATGGCACCGGATGTGACGTTCAGTACAAATTTAACCAGAAGTACCCACCGACGTCGTCTACGGTATGTTTGACTGATACATTCTTGAGATGGAAAACTTGATCATGAGCTGAAAGCCAAAGAAGCGTCCGAATCATGGTCATTTGTGAATACGAATGTTGAAATTAGGCTTGACAATAATATTGAATATTGTGATTAGGGCTGTACGAATTTGCCCAAAAATAAAACCACCATTTGCGTCTTAGAAATCTCGATTTTCGATTTCTTTGCGATTTCATTCAAGAAAAGGACAAAAAAATATTAAACCTAGAAGTTTCATATTTCAAACTCACAATTATCAATTATATACATTTTATTCACCCATATAACTTGAAAACAGACCAGTAAATATAATAATCATTATTATCAATGCTAAAAAGGAAATACGATTTGAATCCTCTGAACAAAAGAATCCGCTTTTGATCTCAAATTGATTTTTTTACAGCCATAATTGTGATGTTACAAAATATCATCAATACCGAATACAATACTTGGGATTATTGTCACCGTATGTGTCCGAAATCACTCCCTAGCCACACCACTAGATACACGTTGTGTCATATTGTCACGGTAGAATTATGAAATCCCTCCCTAGCCACACCACTAGATACACGTTGTGTCATATTGTCACGGTAGAATTATGAAATCCCTCCCTAGCCACACCACTAGATACACGTTGTGTCATATTGTCAGGGTAGAATTATGAAATCCCTCCCTAGCCACACCACTAGATACACGTTGTGTCATATTGTCACGGTAGACTTATGAAATCACTCCCTAGCCACACCACTAGATACACGTTGTGTCATATTGTCACGGTAGAATTATGAATTCCCTCCCTAGCCACACCACTAGATACACGTTGTGTCTTCATATTGTCACGGTAGAATTATGAAATCCCTCCCTAGCCACATCACTAGATCTATAAGTTATATGTCGTCATATAACTTATAGAATACCAGTATCATTAACGCAACCAGCGTCTCCACCTGGGGATTTCAGACGGCTCTCGCTGCTGTCGAGTTCCACCCCACGCTCCCCCATCCAAGGATACAGTTTACACAGCATACCGCGAGACGCCCGCCTCGCCGCATACGGTGAGACGCCCGCCTCGCCGGCGGCGACATGACGCCACTAAACCAACTTGCAGCGTTTGAAACAAAGCTTTCCTTTCCTCCGAGCGTTGTGGACGTGGTGTTTTATTAATGAGTATCCCTTTGTTCTCGCCAACACCAATATCTCCAGATATTTGTGAATAATGCATCACACGACACTACTGGCAGTCTATACAGTGAGCTAATAGTGGAAAAAAATAACATTAAAATATCATTTTACACCAAGTCCTTTAAACGTGACATGTATGATGCAACTTTACACAGACTATATAGATAGGTTTGGCAGGGAGTCTGAACTAGAGTCCTGCACTCCCGCGGGAGTCCCGCAGGACCCGCGGGACTCCCGCGGGAATTGCGGGACGCGGGACAAAAATTGAAAGCTCATTGCGGGAGCGGGCGGGACTCAACGAGAGGGGTGCGGTTGCGGGCGGGACCGAAATTGAGCCACAGTCCCGCAAGCTAAAAACATTTCGCGGCTTCTCTTCGACGTATTTGGATCGGATACTTAATAGCGTTTGTATCCGATTCCGATCTAACGCCTACCATTTCCGGTCGCGCCGCTCGTTCCCATTTTAAATAAAGTTGCGGAAAAATTTATTTAAAAAATTGTATTTGCTCTTCCCGACCTCGTTCCGACTCGGAACTCGGAAATTCGGAATCCTGTGGGATTTGCGGGCGGGCGCGGGACAAATTATTTTATTTGCGGGCGGGAGCGGGACTAAAATTACAATTTTTTGCGGGACGCGGGCGGGCGCGGGACTAAACACTGCGGGAGCGGGCAGGCGCGGGACGGGAAAATCAGTCCCGCGCAGGTCTCTAGTCTGAACCTCACTTGTACTGTGCAGTGTATTGTTGTCATGTGATTGGTTGAATGTCTGTGTTAATTCATTGCAACCTGAATTTACCTGTGGGTACAAAATAAATCATTCATTCATTCATTCACTTCCGGTTCCATTTATTTCTCCCCATCTTTGACTATTTTCCAACATGTCTACTCGGTGGGCTGTGTTAATTAAAAAGGATGGTGGTAACTTGTGCCGTGCTGTTCCACACCCAAATGTTATCGTGTGGATCTGTGACCCACAATCACATGATTCAATAATCTGACCAACCCGTTCCATTTACTAATTTTTGTTGGAATTAATAGTGGAAGCAGCCATCCTATTGGTCCAGAAGAACATGTGACCACATCGGTGTGTAACTTGAAGTTATCTTTTTGGCCACAAGCACCGTTTTTCGTTCTTGTTATTGAGAGAGATAGTGACAGGATTAAATGGTAAACTGGGATGAAGAGTCGGGGGGAGACTTGCAGAAAATCCAGACAGGGGATTTGAAACTGCGGCACTGCTCGACCTGTGGTCTGGGGGACACGCACTCTACCCTCTCGGCCACTGCGCATCCACACGTCAAGTTGGATTTTAACTGAGTTACGTTAATATTCATGAGGTGAGCGGGTGGATAATGTGTAATATTAATATACATGAGGTGAGCGGGTGGATAATGTGTAATATTAATATTCATGAGGTGAGCGGGTGGATAATGTGTAATATTAATATTCATGAGGTGAGCGGGTGGATAATGTGTAATATTAATATTCATGAGGTGAGCGGGTGGATAATATGCAATATTAATATTCATGAGGTGAGCAGGTGGATAATGTGTAATGTTAATATTCATGAGGTGAGCGGGTGGATAATGTGTAATGTTAATATTCATGAGGTGAGTGGGTGGATAATGTGTAATATTAATATTCAAGAGGTGAGCGGGTGGATAATGTGTAATATTAATATTCATGCAGTGAGCGGGTGGATAATGTGTAATATTAATATTCATGAGGTGAGTGGGAGGATAATGTGTAATATTAATATTCATGAGGTGAGTGGGAGGATAATGTGTAATATTAATATTCATGAGGTGAGTGGGAGGATAATGTGTAATGTTAATATTCATGTTAGTCTCTGTTAACATTTGAGGATTTAAAAAGTAAAATTATCCAACCTTAATAATCACCAACTAACCAAGCATTACAATGATGGTTAGTTGCAGCCCAAGTACACAGTCTGCTACACACAGAAACAGTAAATCATGGTGGTGGATAAAGTGCCCCCTGCTGGCGGACCCAGTATTGCCCCCTGGCAGCGCTTGCAAAGTAGGGTGGCATGCAGGACGAAGCCATCAATAGAACCTGGAGAGGGAGCCAAGTCTACCTGGCAACCTCTACCTGGCAACCTCTAACTGGCAACCTCTACCTGGCAACCTGTACCTGGCAACCTCTACCTGGGAACCTCTATCTGGCAACCTGTAATTGGCAACCTCTACCTGGCGACCTCTAACTGGCAACCTCTACCTGGCAACCTCTACCTGGCAACCTCTACCTGGCAACCTCTACCTGGCAACCTCTACCTGGCAACCTGTAACTGGCAACCTCTACCTGGCAACCTCTACCTGGCAACCCCTACCTGGCAACCTGTAACTGGCAACCTCTACCTGGCAACCTCTACCTGGCAACCTCTACCTGGCGACCTCTACCTGGCAACTTCTACCTGGCAACCTCTACCTGGCAACCTCTAACTGAC
>OMKY01208409.1:0-19453 GCA_900302395.1 Bregmaceros cantori
CTTCAGGGCAGAGTGGCAAAGAAAAAGCCATATCTGAGACTGGCCAATAAAAGAAAAAGATTAAGATGGGCAAAAGAACACAGACATTGGACAGAGGAAGACTGGAAAAAAGTGTTGTGGACGGATGAATCCAAGTTTGAGGTGTTTGGATCACAAAGAAGAACGTTTGTGAGAGCAGAACAAATGAAAAGATGCTGGAGGAATGCCTGACACCATCTGTTAAGCATGGTGGAGGTAATGTGATGGTCTGGGGTTGCTTTGGTGCTGCTAAGGTGGGAGATTTGTACAGGGTAAAAGGGATTCTGAATAAGGAAGGCTATCACTCCATTTTGCAACGCCATGCCATACCCAGTGGACAGCGCTTGATTGGAGCCAATTTCATCCTACAACAGGACAATGACCCTAAACACACCTCCAAATTGTGCAAGAACTATTTAGAGCAGAAGCAGGCAGCTGGTATTCTATCGGTAATGGAGTGGCCAGCGCAGTCACCAGATCTGAACCCCATTGAGCTGTTGTGGGAGCAGCTTGACCGTATGGTACGCAAGAAGTGCCCATCCAACCAATCCAACTTGTGGGAGCTGCTTCTGGAAGCGTGGGGTGCAATTTCTCCAGATTACCTCAACAAATTAACAGCTAGAATGCCAAAGGTCTGCAATGCTGTAATTGCTGCAAATGGAGGATTCTTTGACGAAAGCAAAGTTTGATGTAAAAAAAAATCTTATTTCAAATACAAATCATTATTTCTAACCTTGTCAATGTCTTGACTCTATTTTCTATTCATTTCACAACGTATGGTGGTGAATAAGTGTGACTTTTCATGGAAAACACAAAATTGTTTGGGTGACCCCAAACTTTTGAACAGTAGTGTATGTGCCTTTTTGTGTGTGTGCAGTACTGTTTGCACCAAAAAAAATCCACCCATTGTGCTGCTGTATCACTTGATGTCAAAAATGTGCAATTGTATAGCTGACTCAGGAAATCCATTATGTTAATGGGTTAAGTTATAAGAGGTGGTTTACTTTAACCATTTTGAGACTATACATCTAAATAGACTTTGCCAACCAGCAGCAAACTTTTTAATGTTATTATAGTTGTCAATCCGAACTTCGAGGTACAAAGGTTGAGTTTTAAAAACAAAAGACAAGTTGTTTTTTCTTGAGGGAAGATCGACAGCCCTGATCTCATCATTAAACCTGTTCCCCACAGCGTGGTAGCTACAGCTCCAGATGTCCTGACCCCTCTGGCCGCCACTCTGGAGAGTGTGCTGCAGGCAGACCAGCCGGTGATGACCGAGCGAACCAAGGCCAAGGTGTTCTCTGCCCTCATCTCTGTGCTGCACATCCAGGGACTCAACGGTAAGGTCCGCCTATGGTCTGCACACACCTGGGGCCTGCATCACCACCGATGGGTGGTGCCTATCAACTAGGAACGAGGTGTCTAGCTAAAAAGCAGCAGCTGTGACGCAAGTGGAAATGAGAGACGCTACTTTAGACTGACGAATAAAAATGATTCGATGGCTTTCGAAAATTTGGGCCATTGAGGGGATCTGTCTTTCTCAAATTCATTTGACTGATATGTTTTACACTAAGCACCAGAGTTGGGGTGTAACGCTTAACAAAGTATGTGTTACGTAATAACTAGACTTGGACGATATTACCGTTAATCTGGGATTTATATTGGTAAGGACGATGCTACATAGATTATCGCACGTATTGTCAGTATGTTTGAAATGTTGCGGCGTGCAACGCAAGTCAACCTAAACATGTTTCGCATCGTGCCCAGTGCCACTCAGAGAGCATTGCTAAGGAGCGCTAGGTTTGTGGACCACATACACACACACTGGAGCACATACACCGCACGTCCATGGAACACCTACTGTCCATTCTGTGGAACACCTACAGTGACGTGTGTGTTTTTGCCTGTGTCCGTGTATGCGTTATAGCTGTTCATATGAAATTAACATGATACAATTCAGTCGTGTTGGATATGTGCTTTGTTGAACATTCCCGACTCCCGCCGTTGCGTGCAATCGATCGCACTCGGATGCTGAACTTGGCTCCAAGTTTGCCACTTCCACATTCACCGATGCCCTTTTATTAAAACACTTTGAATAGAGAGCGAGAGCGTATGAGAGAGATCGGTTTCCCACACACTGTCAGTCCGTCATGTTCCACTCCTGAACGAACCTTATTTTAATGAAACGTTATCTGTGAATGTAAAGCTTCAGTGTCTTCTCTGAATGCAACTGTCGGCGATGTCGGAATTAATCCAGAGTTTTAAATCCAGTAGTCAAATAATAATCGCTGACGGGAGCCTGTACACCGGAAGTTACATTCAGCCAAGAACTTTAACTGAAACTACCTGCCGAATTTGTCATTTGGTAAAATGTGGCCAAATAATTTGGACAATCGTTGTCGAGTCAGACAATTTTTTTTTTTTTAATGTTTTTTCCAGCCCATTCAGGCTGTTTTTTTTCCAAGCTTCATTTATTAAAATTAGTGGAAACAGGTGAAGATGGGGAGGTAGACATGCGGGAAATACGTCGGTGGTGGGATTCGAACCACCGACTCACCGCGCCATTAAGGCATATGCATGCTTTCCAGTACACTGCCTAACCGACTGAGCTACTGGGCAGCACGAGTCAGACAAATTTTAATATAAATTGAACAATGCTTGCCTTATATTGGCCTTCATCAGAAAGCATATTTTGAACAGCTTTCCAATAAAACCTTTATAACCGCTGGCAATTGGCTAATGCTAGGGCTTCAGTTTGACCAGCCAAACTGAGATCCTACCAGCCATGTTGGCTGTGGTAATTGTATTCCCTGAACCCATCACCCGTGTGTCCAGGTCGAGAGATCCCACAGCTGCCCCAGCTGCTGCTGTGTGTGTGTGAGACGGTGAAGGACGAGGCGCTGCTGTGCGTCAGTGACATCACCAAAGACCGCAAAATAGACTCCGAGGACAGCATGGAGACGGACTGCCCTCGCAGCCAGCAGAGAGACCAGCGGGACTCGGTCTGTCTTTCACTATCTTTATCCCTTGTCTGTATTGAACTTTTGATTGGTCGCAAGTAATACTGAAACATTTTTTTTTTATGCTGGAATGTTATTAATATTGCAAGATTTTTGATCTAGCCATTTCTCACCTTATTGCTGACTGCACTAACATTACCTTTTTAGCTTGGAAGAAGCCCATGCTAGCTTTTTTCCCCAAGTTATTTTTTTTGAGATAGTGACAGGACACTGCTCGGCCTCTGGGCTGGGGGGCGCGCTGCCGCGCTTTCTAACTCCTCTGCCGCCGCCTCGCCAAGCGTGCTTATCTGTATTTTTTTTGTCTTGCTGTGGTGCTTGGCAGTGTTCAGTATCCAAGTTAATGGGCAGAGCCATGATGCTGTCTTTGAGAGCGACATATATTAAGCACCTTTGAGCAAGAAAAATTAAACTATTAATCTGTGCCGATTGGCTAATTCATTAACCATTGATTTTAGATGACTACCATGATACATTGCAAAATGTTGTCAATGTCATGCTGTATACACCTCATCCATAGACTGTATATAAAGTAGGCGCAGCGTGCATGACGTCATCCCATTGCCTTCATCAAAGTCTGGTTGAAGCCGCCGACCGCGCGCTGCCATTGTTGAAAGTACCCGTATAGCCGGAGACAAGGAGAGCTAGAGAGAGCTTTACAGTACATGGGAGACACCCCACACGCGGCTGCTAAGATTGGAATATTTGCTTTGGAATTCCCATACGCCTCGGATTTAGGAGACTAGGCACGGACATCAAAACGAACACGGTGTCCCATTTTTATATACAGTCTGTGACCTCATCGCACTGAATACCGTTCAACAAGAAGTGATGGTGAAGAATACCCCCTTGGTGTTCTGTCCATCTATCAGGTGTGCGTGCTGGCCCTCCACCTGGCCAAGGAGCTGTGCCGTGTGGACGAGGAGGCGGAGCACTGGGTGGGCGTGATGCGGCGCGTACCGTTGCTGCCATCGCTGCTGAGCGCCTTGGAACTCAGCCTGCGTCACAAGACCAACCTTTTCTTCACCGAGGCCTCCTTGCACCTGCTCATCACTCTGGCTCGTACACCCCAGGTACCGGAGGCTAAACATTCTTCATCTTATTGGCATGCACAAGTTCTGGGGGCTCAACTTCTCATCTCACATATTAATTTTATTGACTCTTAAAATATGAATTATTGATTGCGTGAATAATTAAGAGTGATAGTCTCTTTAAATTGAATTTGATTAAATGTGAATTGAGCAGAGTTTGATCACTAGTCTGACAACATAATTCAGTCCTACGTCATCCCTACTTCCCGCCTGAGAGCGGTGCTGTAACCACTGAATATTCCCCCCCTCACAAAGTACATTTCAACCCACAGGGGGCGACGGCAGTGGCTGGAGCAGGGATCATCCAGAGCATCTGTCTTCCTCTGCTTAGTGTCTATGAAGTGCCTTCAAATGGAGCTGCTCAGGTATGTGACGGAATAAACATGTCATTTTGCGCTCCCAGTCTAGCTCAGTAGATGAGGCCGAGTGGTTTAGCTTATTAGATAAGTTGGCGGTAGCTCAGTAGAAGAGACTGTTGTGGTTTGCCCTCTCTGACACACTATGAATAGCTTGTCTGGTCAAAAAGTCGTTTCGCTTTCCGGGTGGAGACTGGGAACCTGATGTCTAACAAAAAATAGCAGCTGTAACGCAAGCAGAAATATGAGGCGCTACTTTAGACGGACCAATATAAATGATTGGACGACTTTCGAGAATTTGGGTCATTGAGGGTATGTGCCATTGTGCTAAAAAGATGCTGATGCTAAAAGCCATTGTGTGATGCTGTTGCCAGGGTCTGTCACGCAAAGCCCAGGATGCTCCGTGCTGGCCGGGAGTGTACCGACTGTGCATGGCTCTGATGGAGAGCCTGCTGAAGACTCTACGCTACAACTTCATCAACGAGGCCCTGGACTTTGTTGGAGTCCACCAAGATCGCATCCTGGAGGTATTAGGCGTTTTACCCATGGCCAGTCTATAGTTCCAGACTAGCAGGAATATATTTTGTTGCACTTTAATGCTACTGTTGGTGTATTCATAACATGGACGCCCCACTATGCCGAGCTCAGCTCTTTGATGCGTTGTGACCTTCAAGGTTGCATGTCGGTCATCTGCGCTTTGGTGGTGGTCTTTCCGACACGTTTTCTAGTTATTTTTTGGGTGCAAGCGCCGTGAAGATGTTTTAACCAGGGCTTTGAACCAATATTTTTTGTCAATCGGTTTATTCTGAACAGAAACAGAATTATAACTTTTTCGCTTATGAGTTCCACCAATAAATTGATGTTCCAGAACCTGTTGGAACCCAAAAAGTATTGTTCCCGGAACGGTTAATTTCGTTCCTGTTTTCTTCTTCTTGTGGCTGGGAAGGGAAGGCGCACGGCGGCACAGACTGGCTGAGCAGACGACACCGGACAGTCACGCCATGTTTCAACAAAAAAATTGAGGAAGAAATATAACCGGTATTAAACGGTTACCATTATTTTTAAATACGTTTCCTGTTCCAGAACATTAAAAATAATTCCAGCTTTGTTTCCAGTCCCTAGAAAATACAAAAAGTTCCCGGTTTTCATACATTGAACCGGTTCAAAGCCCTGGTTTTAAACATCATCTCCCAACTGAATTTTCGCATGAGGCGTATGTCATTCCTCGTAGTAGTGAGACCGTCCTCCACACACCCTCTGGCGAGGGTGTGTGGAGGACGGTGGAATCAGTTTTTTGGTCGCGTTGGTTTGTCTGTCGCCAGGATAACTGAAAAAGTTATGCACGGATCTGGATGGAATTTTGTAGAGTTGTTGGAAATTACCAACGGAAGAAGTGATTACATTTTGGTGCATTTCTGTAGCTTATAAGTAACATAATCATACTTAATCACCAACTTACCGATGGGTCACTGGGCGCTTACCGCAGTCACGTGACTAGACTTCCGGGTCGCAGCTGCTGCTGGGAAATGTAGTTGGCATGTTCGCCTTCTAGTTTATTTAGAAACTTTAATCTATGTACTTGTAACTTGAAAAAACTATTTGTTTACATAATTTGGGCTTGGATATCATAAGGATCACATCGAATCAATCAAAAGACTACTTCAAAATGTGTTGATCTTCATTACCTGACTCAATACAATTGAACTGAAATGCCTAATAGCGATTTAATGATTTATGTGTGCGATTTCATTTTTTTTCTTTTTTTTTTTTATTCCTGTTTTTGTGGATTTGTGAGCTGGAAGCCTAAATTCGAATATAAGGAAATGCTATGAAAGCTTAACTTTTTGGATGGGATTGTGTAAACTAAAGTTTTTTATGTTATAACATTTTTTTGGAAAGGGTCCGAATATAACGGTAATCTTAGTTTTCCACCAAACGACAACAAACCATGTTGAATGTTGTTCACGTCGTCGACATGCATTTTAATTAGGTGCCTTCTGGCTCAGATAAGCTGAGGAATGCATGGCCCGCTGAGAGTAAAGCTATGAAATGATTGGCGTGTTTCTTCACCCTCTGCAGTGTATGGACCTGGCAGAGTACCGCACTCTGTTTGTGTTGAGCTTCACCTCGCCAGCCTTTGATCCTGACGTGGCTCCCTCTCTAGGCACTCTGCTGGCTACAGTCAACGTGGGACTCAGCATGCTAGGAGAGGTGGGTGACCTCAACGCAGGAGCAGGTTATGTTTTTGGTCGCCTTGGTTTGTCTGTCTGTCTATCACCAGCATAACTGAAAAAGTTGTGCACGGATCTGGATAAAATTTGTAGAGTTGTTGGAAATTACAAAGGAAGAAGTGATTACATTTTGGTGCATTTCTGTGGCCTATAAGTAACATAAGCAAACTTAATCAACAACTTACCGATCGATCGCTGAGAACTTACGGCGGTCACGTGACCAGACTTCCGGGTCGCAGTGGTCGCTGCGAAATGTAGTTGGCATGTTCACCGGTGGCGTCAATCACAATCGTGCTACTCTACAAGCGCTTGGACTTCTATTGTTGTTTTCATGTGATCTGGATATAGAAGACATTTGAAGAACAGCAGAAAAGGTAACTTTGATTTGAGAAATTTCATAAAACCTGAAATACAAATATTTTATGTTTATGTTCTGTAATGTTTTATATGTTTTAAAATAATTTCACAAAAGAACTTCAGTTAAAATCATGTTTAATACGTTTTAGATATAATTGGTACAGAATATTAGGTCAAACTTCTAATTTAAAATCTTCAAAGTATCAAGAGTTATACATATATACAGCATGTAAACACATAGACTCAAGTATACAATAGACATTTATTTTTTTTATTCAGTTTGTAGCCAACTAATATTTTATGAGACGAGTTATAACGATGTAATCGTCATCCCTGCCCTAAATGTGAAATGTGTCTCCATTGTCTGTTTAGATTGAAAAGAAGAAGGAGCCTAGCGGTGTGAACATCAGTTCTTTGGCCTCTTCAGATGAGATCCAGGCCTTGAAGTAAGCTTTATTTTTATCAAGCGGGACTATGGGCAGAGACGCCCACAAGCTTATGTGGATTTCAACTCTGTATATGTGGTTTATCTGTGCACCATTAGCCCTGTTTACATGGTACCAAAAAGCCTAAATATAATCCGCCTATAGGTGGTTCCGCTTCAAAGGTGCTCATGTATACACCGCTTCAAGTGGATCGAAATACATTTTGAAGCGGAATACATTTATGCCAGTTGGCGATCCGCGCACCGATATCACTCGCAGACTTGTCGGGTCCGCGGCGTGCGACTCCGAGGCCGGCCGCTAGCTCTCCCCACTTGGAGTTGCGTGGTGGCGACGAGCCAGTGCCTGCCCTCCCTTCTGCGATGCACCACCCGGGTGTCCGGGCCGAAGCCTGGTCCGCGAGCGAGGGGTCCAGGTGCAGGATCACCGCCCTCCCGCGATAGGCTATGACAGTGGCGAGCGACGTAGCGTGGTACTCCCCACCGCAACAAAGAAGCTTTCACGGTTTATTCCGATCCAAAATACTCCACGATCATGTAAACACAGTGTAAATATGGATCCAAGTGTCCATGTCATACAGGTGAAGCAGGTTATATTTGATCCGCCTAAATTTATTCACATCCAAAAAGGTGTCCATGTAAATGGGGCCCAATGTGATCTTTTGTGGTTTGATATAGTATTCCACTAGAATTTACTTTGATTAATGAAGTGAACTGAAAGTCAATAATCAAGGGAACCGAAACGCGGACCGTAGGGGCTGTAATGGCTTTGCATGCGCTGCGTCCTTTGCCGCGTAATGTCCTTTGCGGTAACACGATTCTTTGAAACGTCGAATGCATGGGTTGATTTACAGCGATTAATAGATTGATCGTTGACTAATCAATTATTAAAATAGTTGCCGGTGAATTTTATAATTGATAATCACCAAGTAACTGAATCACTCTTATTGTCAGTGGGTTTGTGATGACACTTCCCCCCTTTTGGACCATGTAAATTTGATATAAATTATGAATATGAACAAACAGCATCACCAATGTTCAATTGTTGGTACTTATGCTGTTTAAAAAGAACCAAAGTTGACTATTATTCAGGTTACAGGTTGACAAGATTCAACTCTTTTAATTGTTGCTTGCAGTGGATATTTTGGGTATTTTTCTGAAGGAAAATATACAACCGATTAATCGACCATTGAAATAATCGCCCTACTGGATTTGTCCCAGTCCCAGATTCAGTATTTTCATGCGCAATGGTAGGTTTGTTGTACATGTATGTACAACATACAACGTAAATTAACTGAAAATAAAGTATTTTTCTTTTAAAGCCTTTTAAAAAATCACTTGCTGTGTGTGTAGGAGTCTGCTGATGTTCACCATGGAGAACAGCGTCTACGTGCTAACATCGCAGGCTGCTCGCTGTCTCAAGGACCCCAGCGTCGTAAGCCGGGACAAACAGAGACTCAAACAGGAGCTAAGCTCCGAGCTGGTGAGAAGTTCTTGTCAAATTTTCAGAGCATGCGAGATTTGACAACTGTAGCGATGATGGGGAGATATGAATTCTTTATTTGTGAAGCTGATGTCCAATAAACACGTGTTTATTGTACATCTTGACAAGGCTTGCCGTGGTAAACCGTGAAATGGTTAATTGCGGTGAAACGAAGATGTGACGCCGTCAGATTTCTGAGTTCATGGTGACTGATTATGCAGCGCCGCCCGGCACGTGAAGCGCACATTACACGTCCCCAACACAAGCACTATTTGCTCTAATAAAGACATTACTTCACGTTCACAATTTCATATTAACAGCAAGGGTGATCAGTTTCTCGGTTTTGCAGTCAGCAACAGCAAAATATCAAAACATTTTTTACCTGTGTGTGTATGATGCTGTGGAGTGCTGAGGGAAAAAAACAGCGCCGGGGCTGCGCCGCGGAAACTGGTTGTTTTTGGTCGCATTGGTTTGTCTGTCACTAGGATAACTGAAAAAGATTTGCATGGACCTGGATGAAATTTTGTAGAGTTGTTGGAAATGACAAATGGAAGAAGTGATTCAATTTTGATGCATTTATGTAGCCTATAAGTAACTTAATCATGCTTAATACCAACTTAACGATAGATCGCTGGGCACTTACTGTGGTCACGTGACCCGACTTCCGGGTTGCAGTGGCCACTGGGAAATGTAGTTGGCTTGAGTTGAGCATGTTCGCCGTTTTTTTTTGTGCGCCGCAGGTTTGCAATCTGAGTGCTTCTAGTTGTATAGTGCATTAGTTCTAGGCAGACTACCAGTGGTCTGCCACATCCCCCTAAATGGTTCCTTCACCTGATCTTTATCCTTCTCCCGATCTTTACAAGCGACTTCTTCATTTTTTGGCTACCCAAAAGTGACTAAGAGACACCGGAGAGCTGACTTGCAAACCCTTCTCTGGGCACGCTCTGTCGTTAAATTAATTCATTCATTGCTTTGTGAAATGCTGAGGTACCCGGATTACAATCATTGTTGAGGGTTGGGATGTTGTTACTTGTTAATCCTTGCGGTTGCACTAAAAGCGTTAATGTTTTGCCCTGCAGAGCACGCTCCTGTCCAGCCTGTACCGTCACTTCCGCCGTGGCTCTCCCTCGTCCCCGGCCAGTGGGACGTCCAGCGGGGGCTCGCAGACTAAACCGACCACCCCATCCCAGAGCAAACCACCCACGCCTGCCTCCAAGGAGCCCCTCATCCAACTGGTGCAGGCTTTCGTCAGACTGGTCCAGCGCTAGACACCCTTGTTTCCCCTTGGAACAGAAATATTATTGTATAATGTTGAAAAGAGTCTGTGGTCATCAACTGACAGCCTGATATTTTCCAAAAGATATCCAATTGACTTTATTTTAGCATATTGGTAACACTTGACAATGAGGATTGTTACCTCTATATATTACTACATTATTATGATGAAATTCAAGGCTATAAAATATCAATCTTTGGCATGTGGACAGCATTGTCAAACTGTTACCGCTGTCCTACAGAGGTGTCGGTTCTAAGTTGATGCAAGCCCCATTTGTTTGCCAAATTTAGTTTGGACAAATAGAATACCTTCATGAACTTTCTGATACCTAACATTAATTAACTATTATTATGTATACGTATGAGTTGGTAATGTATTGGGAAATGTGAGGACTCTGAACATGTATTCTCACAATGAGTACTTAAATCAACACAATACCTCAAACTATTGTAATTGTATTCAGTCATTACTCCAGACTGGGTTAATGACTTGAGTGATTGGAATATCTGTCAGTGGGTCCATAACAATAATGGTGCTCTGTTTCCAGGGGTTCATAATGTGCATCGCTCTGGGTGTTCTAATTGAGCTTTGTGGTTTGACTGTGTTGCGTGAATGCACCACAAATCATGCTACGATTTTTCTTGACTGTCCAGTGAAGGTTTAATTAGGCCTTAGCAGGACTGTGGCACACAACACTGCCTTTCCACAAAGCTGGATTGTTGCACAGATGCCAGCTTCAGAAACTGAAATTGAAGTTCAGTGTTCAATTTCATGGCCTAGTTTTATAGGTCATGAGTCGCCGTGATAACTTTTTTTAAAGCTTTACAACTTGACTCTTGTTACTTTAGCTGAATTGGTATTGCTGCTGCTTTTGATGTTTTGGGAACAGTACAATATTTTGTTTTCTACATTTCAATTGCCAACAGAATTTGTACAAATTACATTCAAAAATAAAGTGACTTTTGTAAAAGATGTTTGTGCGTAAAGGATGCATACATGTTTTATAAAAGAATGTATTTGAATATAAAGTGTTACAATTTATCCTAGAAAGTAGAATGATTCCTGTTCATCTTATAATGTGTTTCCTTTACTAATTTACATTAGTAAAGGACATTTGAAGAGATCTTTATCTTTATGCCGATGGTGTACTTGGGTTAATATTTAGATTAATCGCCAGACAAACCATGAGTCCTTCTGTCAGATTGTCTGCATTGAACGGTCACACCTCTGCTGTATTGTTTGTCACAAACAAGTTTATGGAATTACACAAATATTGAATCGTACTATTAACATGATCTTGCATTTGAATTAACATAATGTCAATTCGTTTACGATTAATTTCAATTCGCCATATTGCATACGTATGACAGAACATGGAATTTTAGTTGGGCATGAACGACGATTTCAAACACTGGAAGCCCATAGTATGTAAACGGTGATTTAATTATGGAAATCAATCGTTTCTATGGTTTTCTATAAATTTGTAAATAAAGTATTCATATGAGATGCTGGTGGAAACTGCCGGTAGCTGCTAGTTGCAAGTCATCTACCGTCCAAGTGTTTTGAAGTGATGCACAGAACACGGTGTAAACCACTGACGTCATATGTTATGCATCCTATAGTAATCTAAAAGAAACGAGAAAAGCTTTGGGGATGACGTATGCCTTCAGCGGCGCTTGTCATACTCGATGTGGGTCGGGGTTTTGTCACGCTGCTCCTCCTCTTCTGTTCTCTTACCCCACCCCTCAAAACGAGGCCCACCTCACAATTTGAAAACCACTGATATAATTGGATATGAAATGTGGAAATAATAGATTGCCAGACAAACGCGGGAAACCTCGAAAGCGCTTGACGAGCGTCATTACGTCACCGTTGACGACCCGACCACGCGCACCCCCGACGAGTAGCCCCGCCCATCCTGCAGCATCAGCACCAGTCAGGGAGGATGGAGGACGGGTGATGCGGGAAGCCTGGCGATGCGACCGGACGGAGATCGGCGCGCTGCGGGTCTCGTACCCCGACGCGGGAGCGTGTTGTCGGGTTTTCGTTGAGCGCGTTTGAGCGTGTTCGGTTGTTTAACGCTCCTTTCATCCCGTCGCGCTGCCACGCTCCCGGTAGGTACAAAGAGCAATCTCGCTCCCGTTTCCTCTCTCCCTTTCCGCTACACACCCCCCCCTCTCTCTCTCACACACACTTACGCGCGCGCGTACACACACACACACACACACACACACACACACAGCATGTTATCAATGAACCGCGGACACGTTGATAACCGCATGTTTCTGGATCAATCAGTAAAGCGGATGAATTTGAAAAAGATTAAATGGAAATGATCAAGTCGGCTGAGTGGCCGGCAAACTAGTTAGCAATAAACCTATCATTCATTGTAATTCTTTTACGCGATATTGTCATTGTGAGCCCGCCTACCGCGCGGTCAAACGCCACATCAATTGACGCGATTCACCTTAACTGTCGCAGCCGTGCGTAATTGTTGTTGCATTATGACGTCATCGTCCGAACCGGTCTTTGTTTCGTGTTATTATTCTAATTTACGCTTCTCCCTAGTGGAGGCGCTGTTAGTGTGACCCCCGCTCTCTCCGCCGCATCAAGCCAGGGACGCCGCCATGGTGGAGCCGGTCGGCTTCGTGGAGGCCTGGAAAGCGCAATTCCCCGACTCGGAGCCCCCCAAGATGGACCTACGCTCGGTCGGGGGCATCGAGCTGGAGTTGGAGCGCTGCAAGGCCAGCATCCGTCGGCTGGAGCAGGAGGTAAAAACGAGCGCACCGCTCTGTTTAGCGCGCACGATGCATTTTAAAGGCATATAGATGTCGGACACCAGGTGCATGTTTTTCTACTATAGTGGAGCGGTGGGTATTGCATGCATATACTGTGTTCAAAGCTATTGAGTGTCCAGTGCAAATGTTTAAATGGATATGTTAGAGTAAAACGCTCGAAATTAAAAAAAAAAAAACGAGTGTACCTCAATGAGTATGAAATGCATTCCAGTAATTATCCCAAGTATTTTGAAATTTACCAATTGACATTTTACAGATGTTGCAAACTCTGTTCCTGGTTAACTAGTGGGGTGACGAGTTGCTCGGAACATGGCTAACAATATCTGTTAACATTGTCTGCTAGGTGAACAAGGAGCGCTTCAGAATGATTTACCTGCAGACACTCCTCGCCAAAGAACGAAAGAGCTATGACCGGCAACGCTGGGGCTTCCGACAGACGCCTTTCCCTGAGCAACAGGAACAACAACAGCAGCAACAGCAGCAGCAGCAACAACAACAACAGCAACCGCATGCACAGGTAGATATAGATAAGAGCGCAAACCTCTGTCCATACATGCGCTATCTGCCCCTGGATTGTCTATCTTCCACCAGGAAGGTGGAAGATGTGGCACTGTAATGTCATGTTTTTATATTTGTTTTTTTGGCACAAGCACTATTTTCTCATTTGTCATTGACAGGGTTGGTGTGAAAGGGGTATGAGAGATGATTGGATGTGCAGTATGTGACCGGGATGGGAAGTCACATCAACAAGACTATGTATGGGTCTGACTTGGAGCAGCACCCTTTAACTTGCTGTGCTATGGGGCCAGCCCCTTCCTCCTGCACATTTTGAAGGCACTTATGTAAAAGCTAACACATCATTGATAGTATAGGCAAGTTTTCCCACCAAATACAGGGGGCTGCCATTTGTCCTGCCGGGTGTAACGCACTTCCTGTGTCTGTATATTTTCTTATGTAAAGTGATCGTAGTGGACAAAAGTGGATGAATTTGTCACATAAAATGCGCAATGTTTCGAAATCCGCTTACTACAGCTCGCTCTGTGACAAATTACACATCATCCACCCCGCTTCGCTCACCGTTTTACATAAGTATTGATGATATACGGGCAAAATCCCACTTGAAGTTACTCACCGAAGTGGTCACATGTTCGCCTGGACCAATGGGACGAATGCTTCACTCGTAATTCCAACTTGAATGAGTAAATGGAATGGGTTGCACAGATTATTCAATCATGTGTTTGTGGGGCAAAGATCCACACGAGAGCATTTGGGTGTGAAATAGCACAACGCAAGTTACCAACTAAGTGCAATGCACCTAATTGTTAGCTGGCTAGATAATAAGTAAACATTGGTAGATGACAGAAACTCCAGCTAATAATTCACTCTAAACATGATGGCTATGATGTCCTAGGAGACCGGAGGAGTTGGCGTGTCGGACCGGAGCAGCTTCCAATCGGTCCATGCGGACTATGCAAGGTCCAAGCCCGGCAGGCCCACACTCGCTAGGAAGTCTTCATCCCATGGAGACGGTCTGGAGATTCAGGCCTCGCTGGACGTCCCGCGGCCGGCCGAGCCTCGCGACAACCCTGACGGCCTCTCTCCCTCGAAGCAGCAGCGAGGCTGTGGATTACCTGTCTCTCCACGTAGGCCCGGGCAGCCTCCAGATAAAGACCCACCGCCGGACTTGCAGGACAAGCCGGGCATGGGACTGGGCGTGGCTGCCCTCAGGTCTAACTTTGAGCGGATAAAGCGGGCAAACTCTCACTCGTCTGGCGATGCCGCCAAGGGTCCAGAACGTCCACACCCGCCATCTGCATTCTACAGCAACGCTGAGCTGCACCCTGAACACCGGGTGTCTGTGACTGAGCAGATGGAGAGGAAGAAATCGCTTCACTCGCTACCAGGAAATTTAGCAGCAGCCACTGCCATGGGGGAGCTACGTACGCGGCCCGAGTACCAAGACGGAGAGCCTGCGTTGCGGCATATGCCGTCTCGCAACGGCGGAAAGCCTCCGCCTCCATGGCCGCAATCGGATTTTCAGCCATACTCGTATATTGGCGGGGCGATGCCGGGCGAAGGTGTGGGCGTTAGCATCGGTGATGTGCATCTCCGTACGTGGCCGCGCCGCTCGTACTCGCCTGGGATGTCGGAGGATGTGGTCGGCGGGTACACACCCGACTGCAGCTCCAATGAGAACCTCACGTCCAGTGAAGAGGATTTCTCCTCAGGGCCTTCCAGCCGAGTGTCACCTAGCCCCACGGCAGCGTTCCGGCGGCCGTTCCGAGAGGCCAGCCGCTCACCCTCACAGAACTCGCAGAACTCACAGCATTCGTACGACAGCAGCAGTCCGCCGACGCCACAGGCCCACAAGCGTCACCAGCATCATCGCGTTGTACCCGGAAGCCATATCTGGCCCCCATCCTCCCTACATGATGCTCACAGTGCACCACACGGTAAGATCAGCATCTCACATGGGTTGTAGGGTTCAGAGATGGGCAGTAATGCATTACTTTTACTCCGTTACAATTTTTGAGTGTACTTTAGTTACTTTCTACTTTTACTTGAGTAAATTTGAGGTGAAAAAAAACTACTTTTTACTGAGATGTCAGCAATTCGCTACTCGTTACATTAACTCGGTGTTTAGCGACACCCATTGGGTACTGTTGGCACATATGTTGACGTCATTTCGCTCTCTCTCTCTCTCTCTCTCTGTCTCTCTCTCTCTCTCTCTCTCTTGGTCTCTCTCCCTCTACAGCGCTCTCTCTCTCTGTCTATCTCCCCTTCCGGCACTCTCTCTCTCTAGTGCTCTCTCTATCTCGGGCGCTCTCTCTCTCTGTCTCTATCTCTCTCTGTCTCTCTCTTAGGAGAAATTGTCCTAATTTTTTGAAAGTTACTCAGTACTTTCGCTACTTAAGTAACTTCTTTGTGGAGTACTTTTTACTTTTACTTGAGTAACTATTTGGATGATACTTTTTACTTTTACTTGAGTAATATTTTGCTAAGGTAACAATACTTTTAATTAAGTCATTTTTATGGCTATTCTGCCATATCTGGTAGGGTTGGGTCATAACAGACTACATGTGATCAGATTACAGAAATCATATAACATCAATCTTATACGTAATCATAATACAAAATAATGACAAAATAACTACAGTTATGTTTGTTTCTGGAATAAAAGATCACACATACTCTCTATCAAAGAACTTTTATTTTTTTCGTTCTCTATATATTTGAACATATCCTATGTCTGGGAGATGTCTATTTCTGATTGTGCATCCATCCAACTTTCACTGTCACTCGTCAAACTCCGTGCATCTGGGGCTCTATCTTGTGGACAGACGAGGAAGCGAATGTAATGACGTTAATACACATAAACTGAAAGTTTGAAAGTCCACCAGATATATTTTGCATAAACTATATCTAAACTTAACATTGCACAATATAAGGGCCGATATTTTGGTGGCGGAGCGGTTCCGAGAACGAAAACGTTAAACATAGGCCAGCCTGAACCGTTCGGAACGGAATTTAAAAAAATAATTGTTTTCAATGTAAAAGTCATTGCAATGCATAAAAATAAGACTTAATTGCATTAGAGTTATATTCTATAGCAATCTAAAAGTCATGGGATCTATTCCCGTATTCACTTTTAAAATGAGGTAATGTGACTATGTTACTGATTGCAATTTTTAGTGAGTAACTTATAACTATAAGGGATTACTTAACTGTAAGCTACCGCCCCAACCCTGATTGTACACTACATGTCTCATTGTCTTCCAGAGATCTGGAACAAGTTGATCCACAGACTCCACAGCAGTCCCTACACTATTTTTTTGTTCTGCTGTCCATTATTTCACACAAGGCACCATTGATGTCTCTTCAAATTTCTGTGACTTAGCAGCCCACGTAATGCAATTAAGCACATCAACGCACTAAATCCCTCGCAGCAAATCATGTCTGCCCGTCCATGTGCTGTAGTCTGTTCCTGAAAGACGGGTTGGTTGTTAAGGAGACGACACGCTGCCACACTTTGATCGGAAATCTATCAGTATTTATGATTGAATGAATGAATGAATTTTATTTGAGGACAGAGAGTACAGAGCCATTAACCATTGCAACTAGAGCTGCAACAAACAATTATTTTAACAGTCGATTAGTTGGCGATTATCAAAAAGATTAGTCGATTAATCGGCTAGATATTTATCTTCAGAAAAGAATCCCAAAATATTCACAGCAAGCAACAATTACAAGAAATCCATCTTGACAAATATTGTCAAATCAGGTCCTTCATAAGCAGCAAATGAAAATTGAATTACTTTCTCCGACACTTTGATGGTTTTCATCATATTCATGTTTTTTATCAATGATATCCGTTTAATATTTCATATTTTCAGAAACAATATCTAATTTGCATGGAGCAATAGAGGGCAGTTTGAGTACCCTAGCACCGCTGGCCATTGGGCAGACACTGGTGAAGTCCTTGGAAAAGACACCAAGCTGGTACGACAGGGTCATAGATGGTGTCGAACATGACATAAAATATAATGCAAGCAAGACCTATGTCATGTTCTGTCGCACGAAAGAGGACCAAAAAAATTACTTTTCCTGTTTTTAATCTGTCAAATTGAAATGTTGAAATACCTTGGCCCCTTCCTCACTGATGACTTAACAGACGATGACGATATTAGAAGACAGTGTTGTAAAATGTACACGCAGGCCAACACACTTGCCCGCAGGTTTCACTCCTGTACAGAGGATGTTAAAATATCCCTATTTAAATCATACTGTACACCACTATACACACATTTTCGTTCTCGGAACCGTTCCACCACCGAAATATCGATCCTGAACCGGTTCGGAACGCAAAAATGCTGTTCGTTCTTAAAGTTCCTTATGTTGTGCAATGTTAAATTTAGATATAGTTTATACAGAATTTATTTGGTGGACCAAAAAACGCTCTTACATTCACTTTCTTGTCTGTCCACAAGACCGAGCCCCAGATGCATGGGGCTTGATGGCTGACAGTGAAAGTGGACGGAACGGACATAGGATATGTTAGAATGTATAGAGAACAGAAAAAGAAATGTTTTTAACCGATTTTGTGGATTTCATAATGTTCAGTTTCTGTTCCGGAACAGTTGAAGAAATCCTCAGAGAATTCTGTTCGTTTCTGGTTTTCGTTTTCGTTCCTTGAACCGGTTCGGAGCCTTGGCCAGGAATAACCTTCTGATCTTTGGCTTCCAAAAAGAGACTCCTCTGCATGCTCGGACAGTTTTTGTCGAGCAGATCTTGAGCTGTCTGAGTGCGAATGGTGTGAGGCGCGACTGCCATCATTTGGCGTGTAGTCTGTGGCAAGCTGTGACAGCTCCCGAAGCCAGACTGACTGCAGCCAAGGAGCTGTGGGTGCTGCAGCTGGCGGCCTGGGCGCCATCTGCTCCTTCATTCAGGCTTCCCTTGGCTGAGCCGAGGGCGGGCACTCCAGACCCAAACACCCAAGTGCCCCTTGATATCCCCAATTCCTCCTAGCTTAATTGGCCAACCTGACACTCAAGAATGGAACATGCTAAACACTCACTTTTCAAGTTCAAGTGGAGAGACTTATTCTTAATCCTTTTATTTCCCTTTCCAACCATTTTCACTCCACTTATGTTTGAAGGTTCACTGAATATTATGCATAGATTATATGTTAAAAAAAAACCTTATATTATAAAGAAGAGCATCTCTACGCAACTAAACATGTGTGTTGATTACTACACTGAATTTCCTTCGCATAGAAAGAATTAATTTGATATATCGTGCATGTAGCCGAAAGGTCAAAAGTTGACATCTATGAATACGAATGTTATGGAATATGGTGTCGCTAATAATGAGGATTTGACCAACTGCTGACCTTAAACAGATCCACATTGGACCGGAATCTGTTCAGGAAGTTTACTCATGTTGGTGCACAATCTATTATGAGCAGACAGAGTGAAATATGATAGAAATATGAATCAAAAAGGTTTATGGAGCACCTTTCAGACTTTTAAGGTAGCGACAAATTTCAGATATGGGCAGAATAGCCATAAAAATTACTTAAGTAAAAGTATTGTTACCTCAGCAGGATATTAAAACAAGTAAAATTCAAAAGTAATCATCCAAAACGTTACTCAAGCAAAAGTAAAAAAGTACTCCACAAAAAAAGTTACTTAAGTAGCAAAAGTACTGAGTAACTTTTCGATCGCTGGCTCTCTCTCCTTCACCCAGAAGGCCCGCCCAGCTACGGCGGCGAGGGCGACCCAGAGGACCCGCGCCGTCACCACGACATCCTCCCTTACATCGACGACTCCCCCGCCTCCTCCCCCCACCTCAGCTGCAAGCGCCGAGGCCCCAGAGACACCCACC
>OMKY01208410.1:0-21992 GCA_900302395.1 Bregmaceros cantori
TATTGGGTTAGGGTTAGTAGTTGTTAATAATAATAATAATAATAATAATAATAATAATAATAATAATAATAATAATAATAATAATAATAATGATAATAATAATAATATCATTATTATTAAATGTTCACCAGAGTGTCTACTGCGTCCAAGTTAAAATTCAATGTGTGCAATTTGGCGAAATAAGGCTGATTCTGATTGTGAATTTACTTTTATAACTAGAAGCACACAAAGAGTGCAAACTGCCAGGGCCAATTTTAATGGATTGTTCCTTGGATTGGAACAATACCCATATCTCGTAAAATGTCATGAAAATCTGTCCATAAAACATTTTAGTATTTTTGTAAAGAATCTTTGAAGAAAAAATCCTGGATCTGGATCGTGATCTGGACCAAATTCTGTTCCTTGGGACAATATCCACCGCTAGTAAAAATGTTCACGATAATCCGTCCACAACATTTTCAGGGTTTCTTTCAGAGGCAACAAACAAACAGACACACACAAACGTAAACATAATCTCCTTTGCAGAAGCAATAAAAAACACATTGGTTGTCCAGCAAGGATGCTATCATTAGAAGTGCGATTCAAGCACCACAATTTTGCCTTTGGGAAAAATCTGTCTTGAAGTGTAGATTTCCACTCATTAAAAATTTTGGATTAGCCTGAGTGCTCATCCTGGGACCATGGGGCTATTAGCCTGGCATCGCCAGACATTTATTGCACACACACCAAGTCTTGGGTCTGTGATTTGCTCTGAAAACCACAGAGATGATGTACTTAGAATGGTCTGTGTGTGAATGAGTGTGTGTGTGTGTGCGCGCGCGCGTGTGTGTGATTAAGTCTAAGTGTACATGGGTGAATAAATGTGTCTGTGTGAATGTTTGTATCTCTGTCTCTCTGTGCATCTGTGTGATTAAATGTGTGTGTATAAGGGGGTAATACATGTGTGTGTTTGTGCATGTCTGTGTGGGAATGAATGTGTATGTCTACAGAGCGTCTCCCATCATCGGCTACCTCCCGTTTGAAGTATTGGGGACGTCAGGCTACGACTATTACCACGTGGATGATCTGGAACTCATAGCTCAGTGTCACAAACACCGTAAGACACACACACTCACTAATCAGGGATGATTATAACTTTCCCTTGACTAAACTATGTACCAACCAACCAAAGCAGGTTATAAATAAAAAGCTAATTGAGTGGCTGATCGACTACAGCATGTTGGTCTTAAGTTAAAGGAAGTATGTTCTTCCCTGGTCATAGCCGATACATAGGGTGGATTGCCTTAATGTGGGCCATTTTTTGTTTTTCGGATTTCTGTGGACTATTAATCATGTCAAGACAGCACGTCAAATCCACATCCAATGCATTTCTGGAAATCCTCAAGATGTGTTCTCATATAATTAAAAGGTCAAGAGAATACACATTCATGAAATAATCTGTACAGACGTTAGTGTTCCTAGTGCCCATACATCTCAGAAGATGAGCAACTTTCTAAGGTGTTGTGTGACAGTTGACTAATGTGGGACAGTGAAATGTAATATTGAACTTAATGGTAGACACTGTAAAGTCAGTGTTAAAATGTTTAAACCGCGGTGCACCTTTATAAATAATAGTAAACAAATAAACAACTAGCCCAATGCTGTCGCTCAACATTACTTTCAGGGGCAATTTAGGCACTTTTGAGACAACCTGGAAACCCCTCAAATCTTATTTGAACACTAAGACAACTGACTAAGACATGACTAGACCATGGATTTTATTATGATGATATTTATTTTTTTTATCATTTATTTTATTTTTCATTTTTTTCTTATATAGTTTTAGTATATAGTTTTTTTCTTATATAAGTTAAGCACAGGGCGCTATCGAGCCCTGTGCACTACGACCTCTTGACTGAAAAACAGTTTCTTCCCACACGCAGTGATGCTACTGAACGCAGGGGGTAGCCCTGCTTGATATGTTGACAGGTCACATGTGTTGACTCTATGCCAGTCTACTTTATAACTTATGTGTTTTTTCTTTCTTTTGTTTTGACCTTGTTCACTGCCTGTCAATCTTGAGAGAGTTGTTTCATGCCCAATTAAAATTCCATGTATGTGTACTGCTGTCATGTATATGCAATATGATAAATTAAGACGAATCTTGAATCTTGAAATATATAGTTGTGAATATACCACATTTCACACAATGTCATAATGGGCAAACATTTCATCAATAAATTAGAATAAAACGTTTCATTAATGTATTGATATTAATATTAATAGTTTTATTATTAATAGTTTTATATGTTAATTATTAACAATAATTTAGTCAAAACTTTATATCACTGACCTTCTGGCTGCTTTCAAAGCAGGTGCCTCTAGTCTGATGAATGCCCCACATTCATTTCTGGTTATACCAAATGTGAACTGATTTTGGTCGCATGATACTAGACTACTATAGGCTTGTTTTTACCATAATTTCACTGACATTCATTATTTTAGTGAGGAGCCAGAGTTGATGGAGCTGTCCTACATTAGGCAGTGCCCCACATTAGGGCCATCCACCTTGCATCTTCCCTCTGTGCATGCACTCACTCTGTCGTACAGGGTTATAGGGCGATACGTCACATCGCAAAGGTGTCCGCAGCCTAAGCAGATGCTACGTCATACGCGGCGGATGCTACGTCCATAGGGAGCAGATGCTACGTCCGTAGGAAGCGGATGCTGCGTCCATATATTATTATTGCCGACATGTCAAATAAATCAGTTTCGTTATTATTACTACTATTCTAGCGACATTATTACAGCATTTTTAGCAACATTATATGAGCGGCGGTTCTGTGGGCCTTGAGAGCCACGCTACGGCCGTGTGCGCAAAAATAATGCTGTATTAATGTTGCTATATGTCGTCGGCAATAATAATAATATATGGACGCAGCATCCACTTCCTACGGACGTAGCATCTGCTCCCTATGGACGTAGCATCTGCTCCCTATGGACGTAGCATCTGCTCCCTATGAACGTAGCATCTGCTCCCTATGGACGTAGCATCTGCTCCCTATGGACGTAGCATCTGCTGCGTTGTGGACGCCTATGGACGTAGCATCTGCTGCGTTGTGGACGCCTTTGCGATGTGACGTATCGCCCTGCTCCCTCGTACAGTAGTACATTACTTTGTTAGCATAGCTTGGTCCCACAGAGCACAGACCCAAATGGGGGAGAAAATAGAAGAATAAAAACCATTTGATCTTGTGTAACCGAACTTCAACCTTGTAAAGTGCCAATATTTCCTCTCTAAGCTACTACCTTGTATAGTTGTGAACATATAAGCCATCTGTCCGGGTCCACTACAGCCTATTTTGCATTTTGGGAATGTTGTCCCTTATTAAGTGTGACTCTTGAATAAATGCAACATCCACATTTGTTCTCTGCAGTAATTCAAGGAATTTATTAATCTTGGTGTTTAACCCACGTATATTAAAACTTTGAATTCTAAGTTTCACCATTTTTCCATTATCTTATGATCTTGTCTCCGTGGTACACCATGGTCTCCAGTACTCTTCCTGTCCGGAAGCTGAGGTCACATACTGCAGTGAACAACAAAATAAAACAGCTAAATTGCATAGCACAAAACGAACATGCTTAAAGTGCATAAAGAGCACTGCACCAAAGACAATATCAAATTAAGCATTGAGCGGCATATATATATTCAATATGACCCTTGACAATCAGCTGAGGCTAGCCTCTTGCTGATTCGATACCACACGGCAGCTGCCTCGTTCCCGCAATATTTAACACAGTAAGGTACAACATGCTTGCGTGTCCTGATAGATCTGTGTGTCTCCCCCACAGTGATGCAGCTGGGGAAGGGAAAGTCCTGCTACTACCGTTTCCTGAGTAAAGGCCAGCAGTGGATCTGGCTCCAGACACACTACTACATCACCTACCACCAATGGAACTCCAAGCCAGAGTTCATCGTCTGTACTCACACCGTCGTCAGGTGGGTTGACTTGCCAGTCAGTAGGATGTTTTAGACAATTAAGGGCGGTCTCTGAGATCTCTGATCTCTGGCCTCTTGATATATATAGATATATTGGGCTGAAGACCGAAAGGGTGGTGGCTCGGATCCCGGCTCAGACAGTCTCGATTTCAAAGTGCCCCTAAGCTCTGAAACCCAAATCAGTCGTGGTTGAGCCCTCTTCGTGTCACCTGCTGCTATTGATTTGTAAATGTGTCCATAATTTCCCATTTGGAATTACTAGAGTATTGAAATTCTTAAAAATAAAAAAACATGTCAAGTGAATTGGCGGACCCACCTAATTCCCTAAAGGCCATCCTGATCTTATATCTGCTACTAAGAGAAAGGGGGCCAGATTCGAGCAGTCAATATTGGCACATCGGTCAAAGCTGGTTGTTACACAACTCACATTTGCAAGTTACCAACCTTGACCGCCTCCAAATGCCGCGGAGAACGGTGGGGTTGTCACGCTGTTGCTTAGTGACGCATCTTCTACACAATCAACGGCGTGAGTAGCCCGCGCCCAGCACAGCTGGCTGCTTTGTAAAGCTTGTATGGTGGTTATTGTGTAATGCAACATCTTTTAGATAATTGCCAGCGTCTAGTGGGGCGTCGTATATAGGTCACATCCGACTCGCCATTATACCTTCACAATGACATGGTCTGAGGTGATAGAAATATATTTTTCCATATTTACAAGTTTCGCCCTGGGAGGTTTGTTCAACTTTTGTTGATAGTGACATTTTATCCATTAATTTAAAGTTGTCGGTAATTATTTTCTGTCAGAAAATATGAAGAATAAGGGCTTTCAGGGTATTTACGTACAGCAATGTTTCTCTTCAAAGCTTGTTCCTGAGGGGACATAGGACATAAATTGCCTAGATTTAACTCTTTGTTTTGCTATTCGCCACAACTTCAATGTCACAACAATCACAACAAGAACCGCTTCTCTTTTCTTCTTCTTCTGTGTATGCCACTGGAGCGCTTCTGTTACTGTGGTTTTAAGAAATTACAAGCGACATATTACAAGTGCCTTAAATTAATTTGTAGTTATTTGTGTCATCATGTCTGAACGCTGTTATAAATTGTACGATTGCACTCTTTTGATGCAGATAGCAATACATACATACAAGTGATGTATTAACCTTGAAACCCTATAAACAGGATCAAAGGCACACCACACCCAGAGGTGAACGCCTCAAAGATATTTTGTCGTCTAATGTGCTGTTGACATATTTGCGCTAGTTTCTACCTGAACCCCCATGTCCGAACACACTTTGCCATGTGAAAATGGCCAAAACCCAGGTCCGTTGGACCGACACACAGATACAGTTGCAATTAGAAAGAACAAACCACATAGGACAGCGTACATTTTATCGTTATTTTAATGGTTACATTTAGTTGTAAGAAAAGGTGGAATTAAAAGTCAAACAGATAATTTTGTTAGATATTAAATCAGATGTTCCAGATTGCGTTCCTATGACCAGATGATAATAATCGATCTCTCTCCCCTTTCCCCCCAGCTGCCACTATATTTCTACCCCAAGCACTATCTTATCGAAACGAACCAGATGCTGTGGGTAGCATCACGCCACTTTACAGGAACCACCCTGCAGTTACAAGGCTCTAGCCAAAGTCTAGTGAATGTTGTGTCTATTCATCATTAATTCTATTATGTAAGTCTTAATCAGTTATTCATTACACAACCATATTGTTTTGGGTACATTAGTAGTATTAATATTATATATTAATATTATTTAGCTTTTTTAATATACTTGAACGCCTTTTATTAATATGATATATATTCCAACATTTTATTCTGGATGTGTTAAAGCTATGATTAGATATTAACCTCTGATTAGAAATTAACTCTAACAACGCCCAATAAGGGTGCATTCGCAAGCCAAGTCCATTTTTGATGTCCGACTCAAAATGTTTCAGACCAGTTCACAGTACATAAATGAAAGCAGAGACTAAGCTCAGCCTCTTAGAGAGTCTTAACTTACTCACTTTATATAGGCGACCTGCTGTGACCGCATGTTACTACTGTAATGGTGCCGTGTCCAGTTGCCAGAGTCAGTCCACGCACATGTCGGCACACTTCTCCGATGCCCCCTCACTATCTTTTGTGTGCGAGTACCATATCCGAAACGTGGTACTAGTTGCATTGATGTGTCCCAATTTGCGTACTTCCGAAGTGCACATCACTTAAATGCACAATGTTCACTGCACACTGCATGAATAGTGTGTGAATTTTTCAACAGGTAAGTGTCGTTTCACATTAAATGTTCTGTGTTGAATGTAATAACAGTAAAAGTGGTCACGCATTTTCACATCACGGTCCCCGCCAAATATCACGTGCACTTGAGAATTGAAAGAAAATTGAACGCCAGCTTGGGACAGTTCGCTATAAACTACATAAGATACAAATGAAACCTACACAACAGTCCCTGCTCCTTCTGCTATCTCTTCTCGGTGTTATGATTCCTAGTGGTAGTTGAATGGAAATCACTAACAACAATATTATAACAGATGTAGATTGAGACATCCAACAAATTCTTCCTCAAAACACATAATTTAGATTGCTATTAAACCATCTCATGAACGTGGCATGCTTACTTCCGACTGGTCTCATAAAGCTGGTAATTAAGGTTTTCTTACAATACCGCGGCAACCATTTCAAATCAAGGGGCAGCCGGCCCAGAAACTTTGGATAGTTACTGAGACTTCAGAAATGGAAATGAAGGTAGTAAACGTTACAAGATAGTAATCTTCATCCTCCATCGTAAAATAGGAATCAGCTAACATGCTGATCCTAGAGTATAATATAGAAGAGCTTGAAGATGGAATGGTACCATACTATACCGTATCAGATCAGGATTTATGTCAGAGCCCGGAGGTGCCTTATATAGAAGCTACACGGTAAATTTTGCAGTGTTAAATATGCAGTGTCAAAGTTCATTGACTCTTTCAGAGTTATTACAGCAATGGAGGGAGTTGAATATTTACTAGTGTTGATGTTAATTTGCAGAGTTACAAGGCACTGTGTCAATTAAACTCTACAAAGCCCACCCACCTCGTCCTCTCTCAAACTTTAAAGACCACCATTTTCATTGCATCGTGACTCATGCGGCACCCGCCCCTTGGCGCGGATCGAGGTTCGGCTCGGACCCCAGGGGTTTGGGTCACAGCAGTGCTTCCGACTCGCCGTGTCGCAGGCCGTCACGGCCTTCGTCCGCTCAGATGCAGACGCCTGTCCCTTCACGGATGTGCCAGTGGTGCTGTACAGTGTTAGCCAGTGTTAATGATTTACTCAATTTCAAGTTAATTTTAAGAGCAGTTAAACACTATGGAAATACACTCAGACATAGTGTTAAATGTAACTCTTTAAGTGTTGATTTAACCCTGCAAAATCTACTGTGTACACAGCTGCTATGCTGCTTGGCTGGTCTTAGATTAGATAATTTTGGTGTATTAAATGCCATGATGTGAAGTTTGAATCCTTATTTTGTTAATTTTGTTAGGGCTAGGCTATATGGCTAGTGGTTAGGTTAGGGATTAGGGGTGAGGGTTTTGGACAGATCCTTAACAATATAAGCAGATCGTCTTTGGGATTCGCACTTTAGATCACAACATTAAATACTCACACTAACCTATGCATCCCAGCATTGGCTTGTCACTCTCCTGCCAAAGCAAGCAGTGGCAAGCACCTTAACAAGGCAGTGGTGCTCTTTATCAGTAGCTTCAAAGCACAGCACAAGTGCTGCTGATATGTAACGTTCAGTTTTGAAGATTTTACCAGTGTGGTCTCTCTCCTTCTGCTACATTGTCAACATGGCGTCACGTGAGTTCGAGAAGTGTCCAACATTCCGCACTTTGCACTTTGACCACTGGAGGGCACCATCTGGCTACTTGCGGCATTCTTCTGATGCAGACAATACACTCAAATTAAGTATTTGAAGTGCGCAAATTGGAACAGATGGTTGGGGTTGTACACATACAATACAGGTTATGCAGATGACACTGCAAGCCACAGTCCCGTGAGTGGTTAGCACACTTTCACTGTTTCTTAAAGTTTTGAGAAGGTCAATGGTCAATGGCATGTCACTGCTCGTCAGATGGCTGGCTCAGCAAATCACATGATTTACACTCCTCTTGTCAATTGTGTCATCTTTAGTGTGGTCTCTGAAAACTAAACATTTTTGCCTAGTACTGTTTTACTGCAGCACACTTCTACAGCTTTAAAGGCATGTAGGTAGCCTGGTGTACCAGACCCAACGACGTGTGCATTAACGCGTTGCATTGAACCTTGTTCTGTATGTCTGTAGCTGGTGTGTTTTAATCTGCGTACTTCCAAAGGTCCACTTCAGTGCACTATATACGCTGCACACTACATGAATAGTGTGTGAATTCTTAACAAGTTAGAACTGTTGGATTGCTCTGTGCTGACCTTACTCGAAATAAAGGTTGCGTGATTTCACTTCATCATGTTGCCTGCCAAAATGTCAAACAAAGTTTGCAAATTGTAACTGTTTGTGTGTGTGTCTGTAGCTATGCTAATGTTCTGTGTGTCTGCAGCTATGCTGAGGTGCGGGCAGAGAGACGGCGCGCTGTTGGCTTGGAAGAGATGTCTCCCCCAGAACTGGACCCGTCCTCTCTGAAGGTACACACTAATATGAAAGTGACTGGCAATAATTATTTGAACTATCTACCCACTAAACGATCCGTAATTCGCTGTGTGTATCCTGACTGCAAGAGATAAGAACAGACTTGAGACGTTGACCAAGATAAATCCATCTTGTTGGCTAAATGCATAATATATCTATCTTATTCAGATTTGCTCATGTTTTTTGTGGCAGGGTCAATCAGCCAGCACATGTTGGTGAGGAGAACCAAACTCGCAACACTGCGTGTTCTATGAACTGAAGCCACAGGCACAAGACTGTATATGTGCTGGATGCAGCAGCCTAGCCGCCTGCGCAACAGAGCCAGCACAAAATATTGGCTCATGTTAGTTTATCTTTCATCATATTAGATTGATGTTCGCTTATTTTAGTATTTGGGCTTACCTTTGATATTCATTTTTTTCATGTTATAGTGTGCAAGCTTATGTGTCATGTTAACTTAGTCATGTCAGCTTGTGTTGGCTTCTGAATCTTGGTGTCTACCTGAGCCCTGGTTCCACTGCACCCATACGGAGCTGGACTGTTCGGGACTATCCACTTTAATTGTGTCTCCACGATGGCGGCACCATGGAACCGGTAGAATTTTTTGTGCCTGCTCAAGAGGTAGTACTAGGCGTCCCCTCCCCGTCACTCGCGGCCTGCGGATTGTTGGGCCACTGATTGGTCAGCCACTGCTTCGAATTCATTGGGCGATGCAAATGCGCGGCGCACTGATTGATCAGTGCGAAGTGCCTCACAGTGGGGGTTCCCCAGGGGGAGAAATCCCGCGCGTCACGTCCTCAGTTTACCCACGGCAGTGAACAGGGATGGTTGTGTGTGTGTATGTAGGTGTGTGTGTCAGTGTGTGTGTGTGTGATAGTGTGTGTGTGTCTCAGTAGGAATGTTGGAAGATTGCGTCGTTACAAAATGCATTCCATTGCAGAACACCGTATTGGGCTGTCTTAACCGCTGCACCATAGAGCCATCCAGTGGGTGCTTTTTCCACAGCTAAAATCGTGTACAAATTGTTTTACAGATGACAATGAAAAAAAAAAACACACAACCATTGTCTCTCTCCCTCTTTCTACCCCTCTTGCATTACCTGCACGGTCGCCATTATAAACACATGTTGTTACAAAAGGCATTTGCAGCAACCATCACCATGCACAATGCGCAGCCCACTCGCACGTTAGCTGTTTGTGTCTCTCCCTCTACTCAAGAACATGCATCTTTTTTTCTCTTTCTCTCCACCTCTCTCTCGCGCACGAGTGGCGTGTACATTTAAATACGAATTGGCGCCTCAGATTGACGACACCCACGCGGCGGGGGCAGCGGAGGGGGCTGGGGATACGCGCATTATGCTGTGTCCCCTTGTAAGCGAAATATTGCGTTTATTAGAGTTCTCCGTGGAGTCACGGCTTTTGTCTTCTTTCCAGGCCCAGGACTTGTACCTGGACTTTTCGTCCACGCTAGAGGCTCCCAAGGACCAGATGGGAGATGGGGCTCGCTCCACTTCCTCCCATGGCTCAAGGAAGTCTTCACACATTGACTCTGCCTGTGAGTTCTCAGTTCAATACATTTAGGTGTGCTCTCTTGTTGGTTACAGCAATGGCCTTGATATTTTTTTTAAATCAAGGAATGCGTATAAAAGTGAATGTATTCCCCCATTACAAGCAAATGTAACTGTAATCTAATTTACGTATTTCAATATGTACTTTTAATCTGTAGTCTGTTACAACCCAACCTGGCATTAATTCTACTAGTTCAGCGCAGTGCAGATTGAAGCTGTGACAGACATGCTATCCCACTTTGGACACCAATGTAGTGAATGAGGAGCAAACAGCAGCCAGGGCTATCAAATCAGCCAGAGACTAAGCTCAGACGCTTGCAGAGTATTAGTCACCTGATTTATATATATAGGCTGCCTGTGAGGCCCTGGTGTTACTAGTGGTGCTTTGTCAGGTCCATGCTCACATCTCTGGCATCTAGCTTGTTACCCTTTGTGGATGTATTGGCTCCATTTATGTGCTATCATACCATCTTCCACATTGCACTGCTGTTTATATATTTACGATTCGTTGGCCTAAATTATTAAAGGTACGCGCTGTGCGCTACACACAAGGTTTCAACATGCACACTTTAGCCAAATAATAGTATTTTTGAGTAGCACCCTCCAATTTGTGAATAAGAAAATGAATGACTCAATGTTTAATAATAATAATAATAATTATTATTATTATTGTTATTGTTATTGTTGTTGTTGTTGTTGTTGTTGTTATTTTATTATTATTAACTATAACATTAAAGACTAACATTAGGATGAAGGAGTGAAGGCTGGCCTGTTTCATGTTTAGAATAATGTACATCCATTAGTCTCTGTAAACATTTGTTACTGATGGAAAGTGGCGTGGCTGCGGTGGCTTTGATTAACAACGTTTGTTTACTGTCCACAGCTGCTAACTCCCACACTGACCCCTGCTGGCAGCAGCCGTCTTTGCAGGCTGGAGCTTCACAGGTGGGTGACCATCTCAGAAAACGTCGAGTCAATGTTTGCATTCTTCTGTTAACTCGATCATATCGACGCTGTTCTATCTCGTTGCTCCTATATTTTCAGTGGTGTTTTCCTTAAACATCTGCACTCTAGTCACATTCCTCCTATAGCTCTATCATAACAAGTTAACAACCATAAGCTACTCTTGATTCTAAGCTGTCCTCTATCATTCATTATAGTGACTTGCCTATAAAAGAGCTATTCCCGTCTTTATTGACAATTGTCCATATTATGTGTTTTTAAAGTAAGTAAGTTGGTGATGTTTGGTTTCCTCACGATGGATTGTTTTGACACAAATCATCCATTTTTGGTGGTTTTATGGGCGCAAGCAGGTCATTAGGAAGTGGGTCAAACAACATGGCGGAAACATGACTTAATTTGAATCGGAGCAAAGGGAAGTATGCTCCGAGACCTCTGGCGCACTCTCCGGCAGCTCTAACATACTGACATAGTATGTTAGTATACTAGCTCCCCCACCCCGAAGGTACTTAATCTAATAGTGTTGGCATACAAGATGTTGTGCTTATAAATGTTATCATACTAAGAAAAAAGGCAGCCATCTTGAAAGATGAATTTATATGCAATATCTTAAAACCAAACCACTACTGTGACAATGCTAAAGAAATTTGGAGCAAATCCAGCTGGTCAGAAGTTATGCACCAAACAAAAATTTGGCCATCTTGGATTCAGCCTTCATGTGTTTGCCTCTGAACGTACCTTGGAGCAAAGAGACACCGAATCTGGGACAAATCCATCCATCCATTCAAAAGTTATTGTGTTAACACAAAGATCTGCACACACAAAACCATTACATCTCCTAAGCTCTGTGTTTCAGAGATATAATTAAGCACTCTATGAGGGTACACAAATGTGGCGACGGTTCTTTTAAAATGCTAACATGCTGAATGAAGCCTCCTTGTCTTTCTTTTAAAGCAAACACATGTTCCTCAACCATCTCAACAACCTGCTCAGTCCCTGGCAGCTCCTCCAGCCCAACCTGGGTCCAGACTGCAAAGTCCCCCACCGCGCTACCAGCCTGAGCCAGCACCTGCACAGGTGACTATATCCTTTGCGTGACATTGCCAGTCAGATGTGCATGCCTGAGAGATCCATTGCCCACAGGTTAAGGCCTAATTCATACTAAATTCCATAGCCTAGAACTTGGAACTTAGCCTCAAACATCACTGAGAAGACACAGAAACATCTAGGTTGTATTTTCAAGGAAGTGGTTATTCAGTTTAATTTTAGGCTCATTCAGACCATTTTCAGCTTTATTCAGGATTGGCTGGAAAGGGGCGAAGAAGCAGAAGGAGACATGCGGCAAAACTGTCGTTAAGGGGGAGCGAACTCGCGCCTCTCCATGTATGGTGGATTGCCCTAAAGTGGTCCACTGCCTAATGTGGGACACCTAAGCTCCAGTGGCTCTGGCTCCTCCCTAAACTAATGAATGTCAGTGAAACTATGGTAAAAGCAAACTATGGTGATGTGTCTAACCAAAAAATATTTCATTCCTACTAACGGCATTCAGGCAGTGAACTATGGCCTGTCATTCATATTATGTATATGCAAATGTTGTTCACTTTGCTGGTAAGATGCTTTGTGTTGTGAATTCATGTGTTAATGGGGAGGGGTGTCACAGGTGCAGGGGTGGGGGTGAGCACTGACGTAAAATTGAGTTTTTAAAAATTCCCCCTCGTGGCCACGTTAAGAACAATGGAGACACGTTCCAATTTACCTGAACTAAATTTAACTGAGAAGCGCTGAACTGTGCCTTGAGGTTTTTTTGTAGTGGAGAAGTGGCTTCAGGGTGTTTCCACACCCGGAAAGTCCTTTGGTTCACACTTTGGTCCGGACCAAAGTAGCTGTGATTTAATTTGATTTCTATTCACACTGTAATTGTTCAAGAGGATTCACACTGTAATTGTTCAAGAGGAGCAAATTCTGTCAACAATTATGGAGCCCCAGCATGCTCTCATGGAAACTCTTTTTACTTTTTTGGTACATCCTCCCTTTACTAACAATACACAGTAATTACCTGCTCACAAAGTTGTGTTTCTCGTTATCAAAAAGCTGTGTTCCTTGTCTTCAAAGCTATCTTTAAAATAAAAAGTGCAATCTGGTTGTACCACCTGATGACCCTACAGGGTGCACTGTAAAAAATTAGAGGTCACTCAGTCTGCAAGCATGTTATATTCTTTTCATACAGAAAAATGTGTTTAATCAAAGTGTACTTTTTTCATTTTGGTCAAAGCTCCAGCAATGATGACTGTTTAAATGCATGTATTTCAGTGAGTATTTTTGTCTGCTCGATGTTCCATTTTGAGCCGCGGATCTTAATTTATCTGCCAACAGCCTGATGGCGATCATCTCACTGTGTGTCTACATGCAAAAGGGTGTTTGTGGATCGCACCCTGTTGTGGTTTTATTCACACATCCACTGATCCGCATCAGAGTCCGCTGGTTTGTATTCACGCCAACCCAAAATGTCTGCCCCACAGACTTTGGTTTAGTCCGAACCAAACATGGCAGGTGTGAATACACTCTAAATGTTAAGTGTTTGATGATGTCCTTGTTGCTGTTGATCTGTTTTTTTCTGTTCTGTGAATGATCAGAAAAAAGACATGTTATCATTCATATACAAAACATGAATTCACCATCTAACCTTAACTAGCCTGAATATCATTCCGTCCACTTTGGACGATGTTACTTCGTAGTTGGTACACTCACTAGAGGGGAAAAAGGTACCTGGATTTCTTGAAAGTAAATTGAACTAGAAATACAAAACATGAACTAGAAATATACAAAAATACAAAATAATCATCAAAGTACTGATTCAAATATATTCTGTATAATATGTAACATTCTGTATAATATGTATAAAAAGTAACAAACCTGTGTTGGGGGAATATATAAATATAATATTATATAAATATAATAACATATTAATCTTGATTTTTCTTTCTTCAAACGCCCATTAGGGTGGTGTGGTGGTGAAACAGTTGAAGGAGCAGCTGGAGGAGAGGACACGCATCCTACAGGCAGACATTAAGACCCAGCAACAAGAACTGCATGACATCAAAGAAAAACTACAGCTAGCCAACTTCCAGGTATGCTAACTACTGCTGTCTAAAGCTAATGCGCTAACTACAGCCAACATTTTTTCAACGTACAAAGTGTCATCAGTAGCTACCGATAACTAGCTTCATTGTGAAAGAGGTGGCTAACTAACTAGCTAACTAACAGCTAGCTATTTTCAATATAATATACTAACCGCCAATAACTATAGTTCTATCGTCTTCCATTTCAACACACTATAACCACCAGTAGCCTAGCCACTATGACCACAAATGTTCATTGCACTGACATTGACAATGCATTCACACATAGGGAAAGGGTGGGTGTTAGGGCAAGACATTCATACATCATACGATGCAAATTCCAGTCAGCCTCAAGCGTGTAAAAAATGGACCTCCATGTGTTGTAGAAGGGGGCAAGTGAATCGAAATGCTGTGAAAACCTTACCTTTCCTAGTGCCTTTAATCTGTGTTGGCATCGTACCAGTGCGTCTGCCCACCATCTGTCTCTTTACATCTCAGCCGATTATACAGGTCTACCTTACCTGTCTGTCTGCCTCTGAGCTGGCGTGTGCCTGCCTACCCACAGTCTTTTTGCTGGCTGTAAAGATGTTTTCACAGCCTCCTGTCCACACTGACTTTGGCCAGGCTGCCCCCCTCCAGCCCCAGGGGCCAGGGAGACCGGGTAGATCACACGGGCCCGGCAGACCGTTGTCCCACGGGGGTTCAGTGGGGAGGCCGCCGCCCGAGCACCTCTCAGGACCACCAGCTAAGCAGCAAGCTTGCCACGGATCGCCTCGCCCTCTGGTAACGGCTCAGATGCATCCGGCTACGCCTATGTTTGGATCTTAGGTGTCATGTTGCGTCCCGTCGCTTTCTGCATTGGCATTTTGATGCATGTTTCCGTGCAATGAACAACTGTTGGACATGGAAATTGTAGCCTGGCGAGCCAGAAGCAACATATTGTCCACGCATCACACATGTGTCGACCATGCATTGGTTCTGGCTCGCCAGGCTACGGAAATTGCATTGAATATTTACACAGTACGAATAATTCAGAGTCTGCCTCTATCTGCCTTTTTTGTGAATTAAGCATTGGATGGTGGATGTCAGCAAGAGTTTGATCTGGAGCAGTTTGGGAGGAATGTTGGGAGTCTTGAATGTGTTTGCGTGCAAATAATAGAAGGATTCTCTACCTTATGGCCAGTGCAAATGTTCTGTTGCATTGGTGTGCACTGCCCTTATTTTTCTTTGGACATTGCCCAGTGCACACCAATGCGCACCAATGCAACTCCCTGTAACTACTGTTGCAGGCAGTTGCAGTTAGTTGCAGGCATTTGCATTGGTGTGCACTGGCCATTAGTGTCCATTCAATGATTGCAGCGCTTCATACCTGGTGTGACGGCACACAACGCCAGACTGCATGTCTCTTGCAATAGTGCATGACCATAAGAAATCAGAGGGTGTGGGGCACATTTGATTTGGATCTTAGCAATAAGATTGAGACAACATAGCAGCCGCTTTCTACCACCCCTTTATACACTTCTCCGCCAGAATTCTGCCCGGAGTGGACTTTGGGAGTTAGTAGCAGGACCAGCACCACAGGATAAGCATGTGGAAGTCACTCCTTCTCAGTACACACATGCCTCGAAATTACGGTTGTAGCTAAAACTGTGTAAAGTCTGCACATGATCGGCATTGCTGTGTGGTGATGATTCTCTCTTCTGTGTGTGCCGCAATGAGATTCAAGTAGTGTAATATGATGAAGCATTTTGTCACAAGTATCTCCCATTTGATGTGCTACATGGATCCAGTGATCCTGCGACACGGCGAGTCGGCAGCGCTACTGCGACCAAAGCCCCTGGCGTCCCAAGCCGAATCTCGGTCCGCGCCAAGGGTCAGCTGCCGCATGAGTCACGATGCAATGAAAATGGCGGTCTTTAAAGTTTGAGAGAGGGCGCGGTGGTTGGGCTTTGGGCGCGGCTTTGTAGAGTCTAATTGACACAGTGCCTTGTAACTCTGCAGATTAACACCAACACTGGTAAATATTCAACTCCCTCCGTTGTTGTAATAACTATGAAAGATTCAATGAACTTTGACACTGCATATTTAACACTGTGAAATTTACTGTATAGCTCCATCCTAACCCTCTGCCACATTCTCGAGGGGTGTGGTTGGTTCCGATCTTGCTGTCGTCTTACTGAGTCTCTGTTCCCACCCAGCAGGCCCACCAGAGGCTGGTGCGAACCACTCCAGTGCAAGCAGTGAACGTTCCCATCCAGAACACCAGTGGCCTGTACTCCAACCCCGTGATGCTGTCCCCCTCCACTGCACACTCTCTGGAGCCTGCGCGCCTTGAAACACGTCCTGAATTCAATCAGGACGGACATCTACGGTGAGGCGGCTTTCTCTGCTTATTAGGAATGAGGCCATGAGTTTCTGCAATTTAATGTATTCCCATACAGTCAGGTGCCTCCTCAATCATTTAAAAACTAACATTGTTATTGTTCATATCCTTTCTAAGACCTACTGTTGATAAGAGTACCAAAAAGTAACAAACATTCATCAATAGATGGCAGCAGGAGGCAAAAAACTTTGTCAGGAAAACTTTGAGAGAACCTTTGCTGTCCTTCAAGCACTCCATAATGTATGTAAAACAATCTGTTTTTCATCTTGTCACCTGGGTGTATTTAGGATGTTGTTGAACCAGCCCATGCAGACCCTGGTTCCCAGCAATGCAGTGAATCCTCAGACTGCACAGTGCAACGCTGGACTCTCCCAGACCAAGTTAGTTTGCATACACATATGCTTAGACTGTCAAGTCAAATCACATTCGATTTTCTATTGTTTTTAATGGCCTCTTACTGTGTGTTGAAACCTAATGTGACCTACCATGTCCATTTTACACATGCATTTTTTTTTACATCACCCAAAGCGTCCTGTCCACCTCACAAAATGTTTTTCTTTGCCAAACATGGTACACAGGCACGTCAAACAGAACAGTTTGACTGCTCACCGACAATATAAGGCATTCATCTTGAAAAGTTCCCTGGAAATATGCCACTGCGCTGTCACATCACTTTTGAAATCTCTACCTTCTGAAATTCGGCCTTAGATTTTGGAACATAGGGTGGAATTATCTGCTCCTTCTTTCAAAATCATTTTCCAAAACGGCCCTATCTTCCGAAATCCCTATCTTCTGAATCTGGTTTGTGCTCTTTGGCCAGATTTCACAGGTGGAAGAGGCCATGTTCACGCTGGCTGTGGCTCGCTGTGTGCCGCCGTGATGCACATTGCATAATGCGCTTGTCTTTCCATTTCTCCCTTTCACTCCTAATATACACGAACATGTGAGCATCATATATATGTACACACATGCTCATTATCATCATAATATTAATCATTTTTTGGCACAAAACTAAGTTAGCAATTTCCTTTTCTTTTACCAATACTTAAAGAGAAGGTTTATGCTGCACGCAAGCCGCGCGTTCACAGAAGAGTGTTTAAATGTTAAGATACACAGCGACAGCTAGGCTTCAGCAAATTACGAAATGTAAGTTTTAACAAACCTGTATTTTTTTTCACAAAGTCAACCTTTGTTCGAATACCAACGTTCGTACTGGCAACTATACCGCATACATTGCTGTGTGTCATTAAACATGATTCCAGATCGGTCTAAAAACTGATCGGCTCCTCTCAGGTACACGTTGGATCCACCGGCGTTCAGTATGCAGCAGCTCAACTGCAACGCCGTCCTGGTGCCCTCCCCCGTCTTCACCTCGCCTATCATGATCCCCCACAGCACCTTCATCAACCAATCACAAGCCGCCTACCAAGCCCCGCCCACGCAGCACCCACTACACCTGCAGCCTCAGCACCACTTCTTTCAGGTTGGTTTATTACCTTCGCCAAAATCTTCATTATGACGTCCCACTTCCAGTCCCCCATCATTCCCACCACTCCTGTCCATCTATTCATGAATGTATGTATTAAAAACAAACAATACAAATATAAAAGACTCCCCCTCCCTCTATCAACAGTTGTGGACCGCATCATTCAGCCATCTCAAATTCAGCCATCTTGAAAGTCAAATCAATTCACTAACCCAGTTCATTAACCTACCCTAGAGCATTAACACACCAAATCTAGGACAAATCCATCCATCAGTTCAAAAGTTTGGAGTAACACAAAAGACCTTACCTGGTGACGGATGTGGTGGCGGCAGTGCACTTGAAATGATTACATTCCTGATGTTTTGTTTTCTGGGATATAATGAAACGCCGGCATAGATTGGGGGTGTGATTTCTTAATGTAACATTCATTTCCTGTTCTTATTGTTTTTATTGTGTTTATAGGTCAGTTCTTCATGAGTCTATTGCCGTAATATCCCAACTACGGGAGGCATCTGAATTTAATCAACTAAATTGAAACAAGCCATTCCTCTTCCCTTTATAAGCTGTGACTATCTACGTTGTAGCATGAGATATTTAGAAAGACTTTGAAATTTGTATTTTAAGGAGATAATTTTCCGAACAGTGGCTTTAACACGGCTGTAAAAAGCATGATCTACAGATGAATCTATAGATTAAGACTGTATAAACCCACAATTAACTGCGACATGTGCTTTGCACCGCTTTGCCCATTCATTTTATCCCCAGCTGAGGAGCTGGGAGATTTATTCAGTCAGGAGCAAAGAGAAAGCAGACAGAAAAATGTATTCCGCCACAATTATTCAAGATTAATTTCAATTTACCTTATTGCATATACATGACAGCAGTACACATGTATAGTCTATACATGTGACATGTCAGCAGTAATTCACAATAACACAATAATTCACCATGCGTGTGTTTCCCAGATGCAGACCCAGGGCCTCCTAGCCGGTGGATCGACTCCAGCGTTCCTCCACACGGCAAACCTACAGAACCAGCAGAATGCCATGGGCTACCTCCAGCCGCAGACGGCCCGGCACCAGCAGCAGAGCCAGGCTGCCGGCCTGCCGGACTTCCACGCCAACATGCTGAATCGGTAGCGGCACTCGCCGGGCGATGGATGTACTAAGATAAGATGCCGATCAGTCTGGTTACAGGCGGATGGAGAGGGCAAGTGAGAACAACACTTGACAGCTTGACTCCAGGGGAGGGTTTCTTTCTCAGCCGAAACATGACAGAACTCTGCATCGGTACCAGAATACCGCCGCTTCGCAACCGAACCGGAGGAGATGCCGACACTCCACCAAACCTAAGGGCTCCTGATAGGGGCAAGAGGCCATGACCAGTCTCAGAAGTTCCTGGAAGGATGATCTGAGGAACTGAAGTAATGCCAAAGTGCTGGCCGGGGGGAGAAGGAGTCTTACCACCCAAGGAGACCATTCTCAGGGTTACTAGGGAGCTATTGGCGTGATGTAAGACAACTTAAGGCTCTGGGTGGTGACCTTTGAATTCAAAATACTCCAAAACACGACCAATGATTAGCTACTTTTGCTCATTAAGATGCAGTGTGAATTTTCTTCTTCTGTCTTCGTTTCCAGAGTAATGTATTTGTGCAAAACTTCTCAACCTGGACATCGTCCATGATGTTGGAGGTGATCATCTAGACAAAGCGTCTACAGGATGAACGTAACGATGAATGAAAACGCAACAAAAAGGGCTCCACCAAACGTTTGGTCGGTGTAATGGCATGCCTGGGTGGCAGCCGCTTACTTTAGCCATAATGTAAATATTTTTACAACACAGAGCACTGCATTCAGCGAGACCTGCCTTCAACAATGGGACATTTCTGAGGGGCTGCCTAGAAATGGCCTGTTGGCAGTGTAAATAATTTTATATACAGTCTGATTAGCACCTAACACTACATTCAGAAAGGAAGCCACAACGCGGCAAACGCTTGAAATTGTATGAAATGTCAAGAAAAAATGTGTGTTGTGTTGCGCGGTGTCGTTCGATGAGCAGCTCACAGCTGAATGGGCGCTAAAGTAGAATAGGAGAAGATTCTTCTGTGCCATACACCAACACATATATTTAGTTGTGGCAGGAAGACACTCCTCTTAAATGGCGCTCTCACAAGCCGGATTTGTTTGTCTGGTCTGAATCTAAAGTTTGTTTGAGTTGCATTGTTTTCAAAGTAGTCTGGTTTGCTATCACAGTTCACAAATGAAAGCGTACCAAATTAAAAAAATGTGTGTGGGGGCATAGATAAATGAAGATTCAACTTCACTAAAAGGAATAATAATAATAATAATAATAACAACAAAACAGCCTGCGATATAAATGTTTTGTTCCATTACCACAGAGATCCAGGTCATTGGACACGGATGAAGGAGGAGAAAGTGGGGGCGGTAGCGAGTAGTAACAGAGCGAACACATTGTTAAATGGCTTCAGTTTTGTTCTCTGCTTGCCTACATATACATACGAATGCCAAAAACATAGGGTGTGACGTGATTCATTTTCCCATAACTGGGTCGGATCAGGTTGGCTTGCATTCAAAGTTCAATTGAACCACACTAGGATTTGTTTGCAGACTGTCCGAGAGCATCTCTTCAAAAGCTCTGGAACCGGTTTGCATTTGGTTGGTTTGTTGCTTTCACAAGCACCCAAATGAACTGTATTAGCGGTTCAACAGAACCAGGGTTCAATTAAAACAGACTAAAGTTGGCTTGTGAAAGCGCCCTAGCTGTGAACATGTTTGGCTGTTTGATGCGATGCACATGCCGTGATGTGGTGATGCTGACTGGCATGGACGGCGCACCAGAAAGGCCGACAACGAGCCACAAAATGCAGATTCAAATTCACTTCAAACGGCGTTGAACACACATTCTGTTTACTATTAATTATATTTTGCTGTCTGCCTGTCTTGTGCCGTCTGGTCTGAATGCACCGTAAGAGCCCCATTGAACTTCATGCGACGTACAATCACCTACTGTACCAGCTGTTATTATGAAAAACTGTTATTCTATTTTAATACAACTACCAGTTATTTTATTTTGTTGAAAAAGAGATTTATATATTTAATGGCAAATACATTTAATGGCAATGAAAATGTTTATGTAGTGCCATCCACACATCCTCCAATTCTATTTGGAGTATGGCATGGAGATGCCTTTGTGATTTCCACATTATCCAAACAATAAGAAAAGAGTATTTATATTTTAAAAATAAATAAATATGAGTGCTACAAATTATTTGCTAGAAAGCCTTAGTGTTCAACTTGTGATATAGCCTACCCCCCCCCTGAATTAAAGACATTAAAAATAAGCAGAGGGCATTAAATTATTTTCCAAATTGAGATATTTGAGGTTTGTTTATAAATAATTTAATAGGGGATTCATTTTTGATTACTTAAGTAATTCAAATATTTTCTCCATGTATGGCTAATGTTTTATGCATTTAATTAAGGGTGGTCCCAAGCTGCATTATGAAATGAACAGGTACATTATAGCAAATATATTTTAGTAATTATCTAGAAGCTATATAATAGGTCTCTAAACTTGTAAATCTCCTCTTTGACGAGAGAAAAACAACAACTTATTATGGTTTGTGCTTTTGTTATAAGCCTTGTTTTCCTTTTTTAGAACAGTAGGTATTAATACTGGTGATGTGCATCGCACAGGGTGAGAATGGAGTATTACTTGAAATGTAATTAATTTAAAAATGTTTTTATTCTGTTATAAATTCAATGTATAATTTATTATCTGCAGACTTGA
>OMKY01208411.1:0-23940 GCA_900302395.1 Bregmaceros cantori
GTTAGCTGCACGGATGTGTAAAGAAGCATGCCTAATAATGTCAACACATTGCTCCGAATAACTCAAGTACGGTGCTCATTCAATGCGGAAGTTGGACTCACTCGAGAGAAGGAGGGCCGTTGTCCTTTGTTTTTTACAGTGAATGCACACAATCATCCCGGCAACGCAGTTGGATGAACAGAGGGATGTGGGGTCTATAGGAAGGTAGAGATCCATGTTGTACAGCAGCCGCCATGTTAGTGTGTGTCTGTGAATCAAGTAGCCTGCACTGAGACAGGGGTTATCTCAGTTGAGTGTAGCCTGTCGCACGGCAAGGACGAGTGGATCTGCAAGAGCTTAAAAGGTCTGAGTGTTCAAAAACGAATCGTCATAAGGTCAATAAGTCAAAATGGCATTAGTGGGACGCAAGACTGTTGCTAAATCTGTCAGACATGTTTTAAGCAGCTTTCATTTTTTGATTTAAAATAATTGAGCCAATAAGTTATATTATAAGCCAACATTTTTTTTAAGTCATGCATGTTATGGTTTTACACAGACTTTGAGTTCTAAATGACCCAGAGTGGGAGAGACAATCAAGGGTAAAAATAAACTTGATTAAAAATGATTTATTAATAATGAATTGTATAATAAATTAAATCACCACCTTTATGGCAATATTGGTGAAAAGACAATATAGCGGAGTGGATTTACAGGAGTTTTTGGAATAAATGTCTAAAGGCCTATAAATTCCTCCTCAGAGGATGTACTCATCTAGTACCGAGTTCAAACGGAGGTGGTTCGGTATGAGAGGAGGAAATCCCGGCATCATCGGAACAGTACTAGAAGGAGAACTACACACGCATCCAAGAGGCGCACAGTAATAGACAGCCTGTATACTTATCAATAGTCAAATGAGCAAAACGTGTAAACTGCAAGGCAAGGTCAGTTCTTCCATCCAGCTCAGGAGGTGGCGGTGATAGCTGACGATCACCGTCTGCGGACGGCACGTCCTGGGATGTGGCATTCATGGACCAGGCTGTGACAATGCATTTATAATGTTTTATCTACACGATTGCTATTTAACATTTGCTTACATTTAGTTAGATTTGCAAAGTACATCTGGCCCTTTGAGGACAACTTCATACTGATGTTGCCCTCTGTGAAAATTAGTTTGCTACCCCTATTCCCAAGCTATTTTTTGTATTATTCCATTTGCCAGAAGTTGGTGTTGAACTTCCCTATGCCTATTAAATGTTTCAGTGACAAGCATTGTCAAATTGAAACAAAGTCTTGTGGTCTCCAATAACTGGTGTGTTTCCATAGCCGATCATAACACATTACATAATATATTTACGCTCCTAAAGTCAGCTTCATTATGCAATAATGTAATTACTCTCCGAAGTCACTACAGCTATGTTATGTAATATTGCTTCTCTGGTAATCATTAGAAACACACCATGTGCCCGGCAAGTGTTATAAACGGTGTTGGCAGAGGGCGGGGTTATTCTAGGACATACGAGAGGGTAGGGGGAGAGCGGTTGAGAGAGAACGAGAGTGCTTGTGATAGAGGGTCAATGAAAGGGACGAGAGAGAGACTTTGCCTGCCAACGCTCAGCACTAAACACGCTTTAAGTAAATCTGTCTTCACCTCTGTGTGTTTGCGGCAGCATCCAGACTGGCTGGCTGCCACCACTACAGCTGGACGAGAGGAAAGTGTGTGAGAGTAATAAACTCAGAGTAAACGCTATCTTGGTCAGAGTACAATGGACCGTAAACGGCTGTCAGTCACTGCCGCACTTATCAAAGTCATACTTTGTAGTTTCTGGCAAGTGTAGCCCAAAAACTTTACATGCCAACAGTGTTGGGATGGTAACTGACCACATGGGATTAGTCTCAGATAATAATAATTGGGCTGGACTGACATAACATTATGAATTTATATAAAAACTAAAAAATGCAATATGAATTGTATTTATTTCTTTGTAATAAATGGTAAGCAGAGAAAATTGAGCTGAAGAAGAAATGAACTGTTATATCATCATGAAATCATAGGTATTCATCATACTCACATTTTCATCTTTACTTAGTAAATGATCAGTATTCCCAGTGACTTCTAGGAATGGCGTGTAACCCTCCAGTACCTGCTCACTGTACTAATAAAGCTATAAATTCCATGAATGTTTTTAACGACACATTGAGACTGGAGCAGAGAGAGACAGAGACAGAGATAACAATAGAACAAGAGAGACAGAGCGAGAAAGACTATATGGGAATGTGTCACACTTCATACTAAATAGGTCTCCAACAATAGCTCCGTTGGATCAATATGTACACTTTTATATGAGTACAGCATTAACCGGGTTTGTATAGTTAAGTATGAATACTTAAATCTGAGGTGACCCTAAGTGTGTATGATATATGTTTTTTTTGCATAGAAATACAAACTTTAGAAGAAATAGAAATACAATTTTAGAAGAAAAAGAAATAAAAAATTTAGAAGAATGTGTTTGTGTGCAAAAACCTGTGTAGCTTGAAGATCCACCAGACCAAGATGGGATGTGTGCAGAAGACGCAGGTGACACAGCGCACTGCGACCCCTCCCTGTTGAGTCGCAGGAGAAGCCAGGCCTGGAGCCCAGAACCTCCGAGTGACACCAAACCCACATTTACCACAATACCAGAATATTGTTGGGTTAAATGGCCCCAAGCAAACAGGGGGTAGGAATGGCACCAGTTTGATGAAGATACCAACTGCATCTTGGAAGCAACTGTCAAGGGGGGTGTTGGCCGACGCGTCGAGACTATAACCATCATCATCATCAGTCTAGCGACTGAGAGATTGGGCCTGGAAGACAAAAAGGCATCAAAAGGTTCCTACACCAAGAGCAACCGAGCAAACAAGATCCATCGGCTAAGGCAGGAACTGAAGGTCCTGAAGCAACGGTTCAAGGAGGCAGAAGACCTTATGATGTTGAGGAGGGCTGAGTGGCATAGGCGAAGGAGGAAGAGCAGAGCCAGAAAAGGCACTGCCTTCTTAGAAAATGTGGTTTTACAAAACAGCTGCTGGGGCAGAAGGGTAGCGGGCAGCTTACCTGCTCCAAAGCGGAGATCCACGATCATTTAGCTGCAACCTTGTCGGTTACCTTCAGAGAGCAAGAGCTGAGCCACTCCCAGGCCTTGATCGACCCACCTACACCGCTAGATTGTGATGAGGGAGAGCCCAGCTGGAAGGTGTTCCAGGAGAACAAGGCAAGATCAAGCTCAGCCACTGGACCTAGTGAGGTACCTTATAAGTTGCAGAAGAACTGCCCAAAGTTACTGCACAGACTCTGGAGGATCATAAAGTTGATCTGGAGGCGAGGAAAGTTTGCTGAACAATGGCACTTTGCAGAAGGCATATGGATTCCGAAAGAGGACAAGTCGAATAACATGGATCCGTTTAGATCAATTTCCCTGCTCAGTGTTGAAGGGAAAATATTCTTCAGCATTGTTGCCAGGCGGCTGACGGACTACCTCTTAAGGAACTCCTACATCAACCCCTCAGTCCAGAAGGGAGGGATCCCAAAGATATCGGGGTGTCTGGGACACAATGGAGTTGTCACTCAGTTGTTAAGAGGTCTGGATGTATGGGTCTACACAACACAAGCTGGTTAGAGGAAGGTTCTGGACAAGATGGGAGCAGGCATCCTGGAACTCATGGTGCCGTGGGAAGACCACATCGAGGAGGCCAATGAGCGGAAGAGGAGCAAATACCATGTTAATACCGTTTGACACGGCTGCTCACTTTGGCCATGTGGATCTGATCCACACTTAAATAAGGCGTTCACACTTTGACGCTGTCTACACAGGCAATGATGCGACAACCATTCACCTTGAAAGCCATTTTTCACATTACCATTTTGGGTTTCACTCAAATATTCCCATCTGGACAAAGCATCAGGTCACCATCCATGGTGATATATAATGATACTGTTACCTCTGTTATGCTGGTGTTCTGCTACATCTCCTGCTACACTCACCAGTGTTTTTACCCCACCAAGTTATCCTTGTCTTTGTCCAGAGACAAAGACAAAGACAAACACTGAGGACAATTCTTGGATAATTCCTTTTTTTTAATTGGAAATGTAAGGCAAGTGCTTTACCCACTAATACTGTAGGTGGCATAAAGCGTATACATGACGCCAGTGGAATATTTTTGAGCAGAAAAAGTTGCAAGTATATCATGTATCAAGAATTGGATGATGTCATCCAATCCTCAATTTATGAATGAACGTGTTTCTGGGAGGACGTTAAAACGCCCATTTTAGACAAATATTGTAAATCAACCACAAAATGAATGAAATACAGTTTTAAATGGTCAATCATAACTCTGCACACCCACCGTAAACACAAAACACTTTTAAAACATCTCGCCTAAACTTCTAGCATTTTGAGTTCATGAGTACTATTTGGAAACATTTCTTGTTGAGACAGTTTTGTTGGTAAATTATTATTATTGTTTTTTTTTTTTGTTTTTACTTTCTGTCACAGTCCGGTGGTGGACGTGCAGCACGGAAAAGGCACGTTTTTTCAGCCCCCAATCAGGTCAGTTCCCAAGTCAGTATAACTATGGGGGTAGAAGTTTGCGTTTTGACTCCAATGTAAACGCTGTTGAACTTTACTCCTATGTGGCAGTAGCGTTCCAAACTTCATCTTCTGTGTCTATTGCTGCAGGATCGCACCCTGGCTTTGTTCTGTTGGCTCCTGATTTCAAGTCCAAATATTCTTTTGTTATAAATAAATACGCTTTTTGAAGCCTTTGTGCTTTTGTGTTTTGTGGGTCTCGTAGCTATGCTATTTTAAATGTACTACACACCGTAGCACTTGCTTTACATTTCCAATGAAAAAAAAAAGGAATTATCCAAGAATTTTCCAGAGTGTTGTGTCTCTGGACAAAGACAAGGATAACTTGGTGGGGTCAAAACACTGGTGAGTGTAGCAGTAGATGTAGCATTATAATATATAATCATGGATGGTGACCTTCTGATGCTATGTTCAGATGGAAATATTTGAGTGAAACGCAAAATGGTAATATGAAAAACATCTTTCAAGGTGAATCGTTGTCGTATCATTGCCTGTGTAGACAGCATCACGTCTTTCAAGGTGAATCGTTGTCGTATCATTGCCTGTGTAGACAGCGTCAAAGTGAGAACGCCTTATTCAAGTGTGGATCAGAGCCACATGGCCAAAGTGAGCAGTCATGTCACACACCAGTCAGTGGTGAGAAGTATCTTAATTTTTGGATGGGAAGTAGTGGTTCAGGCTAGGGGAAATGTTGTGCCTCTGTAACTGTTAGGGATAGAGAAGGGGGTTGGTGCTACGTTGTGTTAATCCCAGAAGGTTCGGCCGCAGTTTTATAAAGCAGTAGTAGATTAGAGCTGGTGGCTAAACTAGTGGGGACTCAACACCACATGCCGTTAACCAATATAGTCACTATTCCCACTCAAGTATATGTGAACGTCATTTGCTGCAACGCCATTTTAAAAAGGTGTGCATCAGTGTGTCATTATTTTACTACATCTTGAATGTGCATTATAATAGTTAGCCCCTCCCTTCAACGCTAGGTCTGCTTCATCCATTGTGCAGCGCCCCAACTGCTCTGCTATCATGTCCCAATTTTAGAGTCCTCCTTATGACTCAACTGGGAATTGAACACCCCACTGCCCGCCAGCTCCAGAGCAGATACCCTATCCACTCACCGCTTCAGCCGGTCATATGTCGCGGCTTGGACCATGCAATTTGTAGGGCAGCAATGTACCCAATACATTTTACCCGATGCGAAAAGAACTGCACACACTGTAATCGAGTATGCCAAAGTGGACAACCATGCATAACTCTATATATGCCAGTGGACTGAGTTAGGCAGTACCGGACTGAATGTAATCAAATTGCAGTGGTTCTACCAGCTATTATGAATATCAGTATAACAAAACAGAACATACTACACAGTCTTTTTTCCTAGTTAGAGAGGAGATTTGTAGCTTTAATTCTATTAGAAGTTAGTTAGATTAATTAGTTAGAACTGACAGGTCCTTTCTGTGTGGAGTTTGCATGTTCTCCCTGTTTCTCCGTGGGTTTCCTCCGGGCACTCCAGTTTCCCGGCCCAAGTTTACCAAAAACAGGTTCTAGTTAACCTGCCCCAGCCAGTCAGTGGGGTGTGACCCTGCGAAGCCAACCACCAGTCTGTAGGCTGTTTCAAGACGAATCTGAATATATTGTACATATAGCTATTATATATACTCTGACCATGCAAATGCGGAGTAAACATGGATCCAATTGGTACGTGTTCACGTATACAGGTGAAGCAGATTAAATTTGTTCCGCTTAAATTTAATCAGTTCCAAAAAAGTGCCGATGTAAACAGGGCTATTGACCAGCAAATCAACCTAACGGAAGAGCTGCACTAATTAGAATCAGCTGGTATTGTGCCAAAGCATGGGAAGAGCCAAAACATGGCACAACATTCACTTTTTGGAACTGGAATTGCCCATCTCTGATTATAAAAGATTATAGTTATATATATATAATTTGCACACAAATAAAGACAGTGAAAGCCCTTTCCAAGACCTGTTATTCGCCAGGATTAGAAAATGTAAGATTTTTTCCGACCCTTCCTTCTGGCAAGCACTACAGAGCTCTCCCTACCAAGACCACTAGACTAAAAATGTTTCTTTCCCCACGTGATGATGTTGTTAAACTCTGAAAATTAAACACTCTACTACTTTATGGACCAACTACCAACTGTATACTTGCTGCATCCTGTGTGTGTGTGTGTGTAGCATGGCCGACGTGAAATATCCTTCATGTGTGTATCATCACTACTCCAAGTTACATCTAATGGGCCTCATGCCAGAATTACATCCCCAAAACGCGAATAACAATGGATGTGGGTTGTAGGTTAGGTTCATGAACTGATGAGACTTTGGAGGCCAACACTTTCAAGATGGCTACATATTTGTATGCTCCATAACTTCCGACTGTGTGGATGGATTTGCTATTGACATTGACCTTGGATCCAAAAATGCATTAACATCTATTATTACTATAATTACACTTCAAATAATTACAATGATTCTTTGTCAATTTTAAAAATTAAAATAAAATGTTATACGTGGCTTTGAGGAGTTCACTGCAAAGCTTCCAGTTTGATCACAAAGCATAGTCTTGGATATTTCCAGACAAATCGTCCAGCACAACATTTCTCTATGGCCAAGGGGACACTTTGGAAGTCGCCCTATAACGTTGGCGAAAGACCTTGGATATACGCATAGAATTGGACAGGATGAGATACGTTAAAGAGACAACCAGAAGCATTTGCGTATTGACCTTGACAAAGAACTATCCAATTATAATGTCAGCCAGTCGCCATTCGGCCCCAGTCAACCCTGTGTAAACCATCTGCTTGTCATCACGTTAATAATAATAAAATGAATCATGAGGTGCACACTTCATAGTGACCACAACCAACCGTGAGTCCACCCAGCGGGGATGTGCAGGGGAGGCGCCGGGCCTCCCGTGGACTCCCATCAGAGTCCCAGCTGGCGTTAGGTGTCGCTACAAACGACACCAGCGGACATTCCGACGTGTCATCCCCCTGTTCCCAGGAAGCCTGCACAGGCACACATCTGTCTCCCACTGAGTAAGGCTGCACAAGCCAGCACAACTTTGCAGGGGATAATTAAAAGAATAATTTATAAAACCTCAGCGGCTGAATTTAGACAACTAGAAGCACTCAGAGATTGCAAACCTGGTGGTACAAAAACATAGTACTGTTACTGTACTCGTAGAGCAGCGCGATTGCAAAAACTACATTTCCCTGTGACCCCCGGAACCAGAAGTCTAGTCACGTGACCGCACAGTGATCTATCGGTAAATTGGTGATTAAGTATGACTATGTTACTTATAGGCTATAGAAATGCACCAAAATTGTATCACTTCTTTCTTTTGTAATTTCCAACAACGCTGCAAAATTTAATCCAGTTATGGAGGGGACAAACCAACGCTGCTAAAAACATAACCTGCTTTGTGGCTGTGGCCCAGCACAGGTAATTACTGTAGGATTCTGCTGGCCCAAAAGGCAGCAGCATGCAGATGGCTAGGGTACCTGAAACAAAGTGTAATTGTAAACACTGTGAATGTACTGTGGATTCACGCAATATCTCTGTAATGATTTAAGTTCACAAAACCCAGACAGAATATTATCTTCTCCATTATTTTGTAGTAACTAACCAGTACCATATATACCATACACACACACCCACAAGATCATGTGTGTGTGTGTGTGTGTGTGTGTGTGTGTGTGTGTGTGTGTGTGTGTGTGTGTGTGACAAGAAGTCGGAGATGTAAAGAAAAAAAAAGCAAAAGTACCATGACTGATCCAAATGATTGATGATTGATTAACTCCATTAAAAGTAACAAGTACTGGCTCTGAAAGTAATAAAGACATCCACATTCCCAGTGTTGGCCAAGTTCACTTTCAACATGAACTTGTTCAAATGTCAGTTCAAATTTTTTCATTCATCGTTCATGGGTCATCATTTTGAACTATGAACAGGTGGTTCCCCAAATTTAACTTTTTAGTTCCTTGTTAGTTCTTTTTTATGGTGCTGTCATGTAATATGTCCACATCATTGTCAGTGTATATTCTGTATAAGCAGAACAAAAGACAATATTCAACTGTTCTAACATTGTGTTAGATTAGGGGCTGTGTTAGATTCTCAGAGGTGGATAGAAACAGTGTAGTTTGGAATGTATTAGTAGTTTGCTTCATTTTCACTCAGATATTTTTTTTAGATCTGACATGAACAAATTCTGAACAAAAATAAAGCTCCATTCAATAACCTCAAGAGAGTGCATTCACAATTCCACGTTCATCAAGCATAATTGAGTGTCTCGTTCACGTTCACCTAAAATATGAAAGAGTTCATGAACTATTACTCTTTGAACATGTTCGGGTACAACACTGCACATTCAACACTGGACACTCTCCAGATTCCAGCTCGTCTCCCCCTGTCCCCTTTACCCTATTTTCCCCCACAGGGACGGCGCCCGGTTCATCTCTCCCAATCCCCTTTTCCTTGCTAAAAGTCAATGTCTTTTTCTCCGTTAAAGGACTTTTCACATTGACAATCTTTTAATCTGACCTTATTAGTTAAATGTATATCTATTATCTCTAGGTACCTGTTCATCTAGCCAAGATTGAAAATCTTCTCTTCCTGCAGTCCTTCATTAAAGGAGTGCTGTTAATCAATCAAAACGAATTAACATCAACAACAAATAATCAAAACCAATAGTTATTTCTTCAACTAGGCCTGAGATTGATTGAAAATCTCAACCCCCCCTTTTCCCCAGTCATCTGTTAAAGGAGTTCTGTTAATCAATCAAAACAAATTAACACTAACAACAACTAATAAAAAAAATAGGTATTTTTTCAACTAGGCAGAGATCGAGATTGATTGAAAGTCTCAATCCCCTCTCTTCTTTCCAGTCGTCCGTTAAAGGAGTCCTGTAACCAATCCCAAATTACTGTCCTTCAGTGGACAATCAAGGTTGAAAGGTAGTTAGGTAAATAGCTGCTCTATTTCTTAAATCAAAATCTATAAACAAAATGACTTTATTGAAGCGCCTTGAGGCAGCTTCGGCTGCAATTTTGGCGCTATATAAAAAGTTGTTGAGTTGAGTTGAGACATTCCTATGGAAATACCATGTGTGAATTACTACACAACCAAAATTTGACTACACAAAATAAAATGTGGCAAGTTTTATCTGCTTCCATCGTCAGCCCAGTTTGGGTCCGTGCGGCTGTACTGCTGTACAGAGGCAAGATAGAACTGTATTTTTATTTTTTTTGGACTTTGTACATTTATTCAACAACTACTATTCATCATTATTAAATTCAGGCTCTAAGGGTATGCACAAATAATTTTACATTAACTTTTCAGTTACCTCTAGAGAACAAGAGAGGAGATGGCAAAGTGTGCCTTTAAATTCTGAGGTTGAAATCGCAGAGGTTGGGGTAGTAATCCATCTCCATTTATCAGACAGAAGAGGTCAGACAGACACACGTCAAATACACACCAGTGACGCTGACCGCTGTGTTTTACAGTGCAGGCTTGTTGACACATACAAGTCTGGCTTAAATTGGCAGTGCAAACATGCCCGGACGAACTGCAAAAGACGTCTGGATATAGCACAGAACCACGACAATGATCGCTGGCGACGACGTGTCGAACGTGACGCTGCCGGGAGGGGAACGTGCCGAGCTGCGTGTTAAACCAAGGTTGGCGGTAGCATCCAGGTAAAAGTGCACTAAGTGCTGTGTGAGTGCCAACAAAAACATTTGGAGCTAGCGGATTAGGCCAGCGAGCAACCTGTTTGAGTGAAGTACAGTTTGCTGATGATCGATTTTTCCAGAAAATTACACAATCCCCATCCTATCATTTGTTCCTAAGCTGAGGAATGCTGATTTTGACAGAGAGAGAGAGAAAAAAAATGTTTGTGTGCGTTTTTTTCTTCTTCTTGGAATGGGGAAGGGCCAGTCCTGGGACAACACTGAGGGTTAAGGACTAAGGTTCTAATTGATAGTGATTAAGTGACATAAATAATAGTTTAGCCATTATTGTTTAGCCAATAATTGAATGGTGCAATGTCAGCACCCCCCCTGCTTTCTGAGGATTATACACAACCTCTCACAACATTTAGGCCAATCAAGCCGTGGTACACACGTTTTGGATTTGGAAGGTTATTATTATATATGAAATTATTAGATATTAAAAAACACACAGTGCAGCCGCCGCGGCTTCCACACGCTCCACTGAACACACATACACATGTGGATGGATAGTGTGGACGCCGCGTTGTAAAGAAGGTTACTGCGTATATGGGCCAATTGAGTGGAAGTAGGATGTTCTGACTCGTAACGTTTAAGGAACACATTTGCTCCAACACTGGCGCTCCGCTGCCAGTGTTGGAGGGGTAAGAGCTCAAAATCAGATTCTGGAGCTAAAATGACAGGATGTTAATGATGACTTGATTTGGAGATGACTTGACTTGCCCAAGAAGGACTTGAGACTTGAGACTTGAAAGAGGGACTTGGTCGCACCTCTGATTCAGAGTGTTTACTTCTTGCCTGTCGTTTAACGAAATGTAACAAATTTGAAATAGATCAATCAACCCTTCGGTCATCAACTCTACAGTCTTTGGAACGGCCGCTCTGCCACTGACCTACAGCCACCCCATAAAGCTATATAATGCCTAATGAAAAACAAGTTTTAACCGCATTTCAAAAGGTAGCGTCCACATGGGAATTAACCCCAAATTCATTATTTGCCATGCCGATGATGCCTGCATTAAATCTTTTTTTTGTTTTTTAACTGGCCTTCAAGGTGAAAAGTCGGAACTCGTCGAGCGCTGACACCTTTCTATTCTCCGTGTGTGTGTGTGTGTGTGTATGTGTGTGTGTGTGTGTGTATGTGTGTGTGTGAGAGAGGGAGGTAGAAGAGAGACAGAAAACGGAGCAGGCAACACAAGTGGCGTGTTTATGTGCCGCAGTGAAAGCGGAGAGTTGGGTGCTCCATGCATGACCCAAATGTATTTTGCATTGATGTAACAATGCAATCTTCCAAAATGAAAACCTTTTTTTAAATCGTCCACATGATTGGAGAGAGGAATTTTCAGGGAATCCATATATGTGATTGAATTTAGAATCGCATATGACACGACGTATTGAGTGGAGCTCCGTTAAAAGCAAGTAACAGCTGGGGCAGTGTGACGCGGCATGAAGCACAATCATTTATTTCAGCACGGAGTCAAAAATGCGTCAATTGGTGTAATTTCAATTGTGTGAATGTTTATTGACAACTGTCGATGAGTCGATGGCATTTTTTTTTTCCAAATCGGTCCCTTAGTAAGGGGAATTACGGTGGCCGGCAGCGAGCACCGCGGCCGCGCTGCGGAGGCATGGGGGCAGGTTGGACAGGTGGTGTTACAGTACAGCGGTTGTAGTGCACTGCCCGTGACACGCAAACAGATAAACCGCATAGAGTGCAATATGACAACTCGGACACCTCAGAGTCGCCGAGATGCGTCCACACTGCGTTTCCAGTGCCCACAATATGAAAACTTTCCACCTTGAAGGCTGGATTAAAAAAAAAAAAAAAACAGTTTTGAGAGGGTAAAATGCCGGCGTCATGTGGACGTGCAGACTCCGGACCCATGTGGACGGGGCATTAGTGCAGATGTTTAAAGGAAATTGACCATTTTTGGTCATTGTTTTACACAGTGCAACTGCCAGCACTCTCAATACAACAGGTTGGTGTGTGAGGCAAGGGAGTATGGGGAAGTGGGATGACCCTTCTGTCTTGTAGTAATTTTTAGATTCTGATTTTATGAATAAAAGGCACCAAAGATATTATTCAAAAACATTTTATTCATTTTGCAAATGGTGACACCTTGTTATTATGCCATCAGGCCTGTTTAAGGAGTGGGGATGCGTTTCCATCTTGAAAAGGCATCGACACAATCCTTGTGTGCTGCAATGCACATGTTCTAGGAATTGCTAGTTATAGGAATTGCGACATGCACCTAGAATGGCCCTTTTCCTGTCTGTCCAAAACGTGATAATGTTCTGTTTACATAGCATTCAATGAAGAAATATTGCATGTGCGCATGTTTGTGTGTATCTATCACACAAGATAGCCCAGGTTTGGCCATTTGTTGTGGCCTCCCAAAATCCCCCATTGAACAACACAAGTGTGTGTGTTATATGGCTATGAAATAGATTCAAACATTTTTGCGCGGATAGACGTTTGGTAAGCTTCACCCACCCACCGCCGTGCCGCCCCTGGGCAGAAGCGGCATGGCGGACATTGTGTATAAGCGAGGCCCACCTAAGCTTGCAGCGGGTTCCACTGTGCTGACCCAGGTCACCCCCAGACAGGTCATCAGAGGTCCGACTAGGTCCGCAATCCGGAATTTGGTGGATGTTTGAGTGGGTGCAGCAACTGTGTTCACAAAAGCAGGGCTCCAATGCCCTATGGGTGGTGGTGGTGAGGCGGGGCACTTGGCGGATTTCGCAACAACCAACTTTGTTGATGGATAGTTTCAACCTAATAAATTGGATTATTTTCTTCTTTTATTATTCTTTTGTTTACTGTAGCCACAAAATATGGCTATTACAATTTTTGGGAGGTTTCATGCCTTTTCATTCATTTCTATGCAAAAAAATGATATTCATGGCAATTTCATACACAAAGGTAATGCCTCGATTTAAGTATGATATACATATAAAATAAAGTAAATAAATTCATTAATTAGTTAAGTAATTAAGTAAGTAATTCAAACTCAAAATAGTTTGCCATTTTAAGGTTAGGTTACAGATTACCCGAGTGTCAAATGTTTAGGAGTGCCAGGAATGATGAGGAAACCTGTACACTGGCTTTTTGTAGTTAATGGTGTAGTGATGCTGCTGTTGGCGGGTGTCACGCGATAAGCATTAACGGTGTTAGGCCGATGATGGCCTGTGAGCTCATGCCCTCCAACCCCACGAACACACACCGGCTCACAACGTGCCTCACCCACACCGCCTCACCCACACCCGCCCTGCCTCACCGACCCTTGCTACATCTCAGCCACTGTGGTCACCTGAGCCGCCTGCTGGTCTGTGGAGATGTCCCACGGTGCAGCTCCGTGAATAAACATCATGTCATGTTCAAAGCATAGATGGTGAGTGACGCGTCAAGCATTTGTGATTGTCTTTTCTGTTCATAGATTGATACGCTCGCACACAAGGGTGACAGAACATTGTTGAGTATATAAGTCCTAATTGTTCAGTTCCATTCATTCAAGCGATACATTAGCTCAAAATAAATCAAAATGTACAATATATTTACAGGGAACAGTGATAGGATAGGCTCCCGGTTAGGGCTCGTTTACTCTGATTTTGCATGTGTCTTGCAACAAATGCGTGCGCTCGCATTAGCCTGCCAGTCCACTGTATAAAGAGAGATTGCTAGCTGTTCGCTTGGACAAGATGTATCGCAAGCATTGCATTAATTGTCGCGCCATTCATCATAAGGCTTGTTTCCAATAGTGTTGCGTTATAATTTCTGTGCATTAGTTGAGTTCTGTGGATAAATAATAATTTAACAATATAAATTATAATTAATTAATTTAATTATAATTATAAAATTATAAAAATGTTTTGTACAGACATGCGTAGCTGTCATGTATCCGTCATTACGAAAAATAACCATGCTTAAATTACATTTAAGACATGTGACCTTGTCTTCTCATTAACAATGGGGACTGCACTTTGCCTCTCAATAACGGTATACTCTGATTAATATGGATATATCGAGAACAACGCCAATTTGCCCTGAAGGAGAAACCTGGTGGGCATCAGTTAATGATAAGGATAGGGCCTGCAAACATAACTTGGACGAAAGTGATGATTGCCCTGTTCATGTTATTTTTCTATTGTGCATGTTCATTTTTGAACGGCCTCGATTAGTTGTTGCGGCTTCATTCATGTAATGAATGTCAAAATTAATCCATCTTCTCTTGTGTCTTGTGTCATGTTGCAATGTTCAATGGCACAACACTGTCTGTCCTTGAATTCATTCATTCATTCACACTTCAAAATTTTTTGCAGAATGTTGAATAGAACATTCCGAATGTTCTAAATTCTCTATAAGGAAACCAAGACATGGGGCACAAGTGGCCGAGGAAGTGTGTGTGTGTGTGTGCCCACTGGAGACATAAGACATGTCTGCTAGCTATTTGGAGGCTGATTCTGCGATGATACAGGAGGTATTTTAATGGCCGATTAACCCTAGGCTCTCATTGCATAGCTGAGCCATGACTGCATGCGACACTGGCCACGTGGCGCTGGGAATATGTTCCTGCTCGCAAGACTCATAGAATTTGATCACACACACACAGCCCATCTTGGTAGCACAGGGGAAGGTATATCGGGTGTAAGCAGTCTCTGAGGACCAGCAAGATGATATCACCTTTTTGCTTTGATTTGCAAGTGTGGAACAGTGCGGCATCACTGATGACTGTGTGTGTGTGTGTGTGTCTCCTTTACATTGATATTAATAAAAAAAAGAATGAGATTGGCAGTAGCTCAGTCTGTTAAGACAGTGCACTACAAAGCCCACATATGCCAGAGAGTTCGCTACCCTTCACCGACAACTTTGCTGCATGTCTCCTCCCCCTTCCTCACCCCCTTCCAGCTAATCCTGAATAAAGCTCAAAATGGTCCAAATAGGGCGCTAAAAATACATTTAAAAAGAAATACAAAAGTATTATTAGTATTCCTGATGAAAATGTTGGGAAACACCCTTGTCACACCATGTCTACTGTGTTGCAATTGGTTGGCCGTGGTTTCAACTCTTTGATAGACATGCCGTTAGCCCCACCTCTTCCAAGCCAATCGTTCTCAGACTAATACGCAACAGGCGCACGCATTTATCTGGCCACACCAGGCTACTGCCCCCAGCAACAAAGCCGGGCCTATTTCAGGACTACACTCGGGACAATAACCAGTTTGTGCTTCCTGGGTGTCAATGGGAATGTGTCACATTCTCAGGGACACGGGAGGGCGAAGGAGTACAGTGACAGAGTGGGGGACATTGCTAGGAAGAGGGGAACTTGGCAACACATCAGTGGTCCGACCTCCTGCTGGATCGACCTTTCACCTTTGAACATGCTAGAAACATACTTGTTATTTATTTTGTATTTCTGACCATTGATTTGATATGATTCATGTGACTGTGTAGAAAATATAATTTAATATTTTCAAGGGTTATTAGCACAATTGAAATTGATCTAATGGTGCAACATTGTCCAAATGTGCGTACTGTCTGCTTTGCTGAAAAGCTCCTCCATCCATCGACGTCCTGTAGTCCTCCACAACTTGAAAACATGCGTTTCGGATCGCCACTGATCCTTTTCACCCCAATCACTAACTGTTCTCACAACTAACCTCAGGGTAGAGGTTCAGGTTCATTTGAACCACCAAGCACCCGCCACATGAACAGCTTCTTCCCTCGCTGCCACCTAGTTCGCTTCGGTAGAAGCAAACAGCACTAGTCACTTATTTACCCCTTCATGCCACACAAAAACTATGGATATGTGCGGAGTGTTTCACACAGTCTGTCCATCGATTTTTGTCTGTTTATTTATTTATTCTTTAAGTTATTGGCATAAGCTCAATTTTTTCAATTGAGTAATCTAAGTGGGATGAGAAAGACCAGGGGAAGACCTTGCATAGACGGCGAACTAAGTCACAGGCACTATACATGTTCTAGATGCGGGTGTCTTTCGTCCGTATTTTGACAGATTTGGGGAGGGTTTTTTTTGTTGTTGTTGCAAGCGCCGCTTTTTCATTCTTTATTGAGAGAGATAGTGACAGGATTAAATCAGAAACTGGGATGAAAAGTTGGGGGGAGACATTGCAGAAAGGCCGGACAGGGGATTTGAACCTGTGGCACTGCTCGACCTGTGGTCTGGGGGGCGCGCTCTCTACCCGCTCGGGCCACCACGGGCCCCCCAATTTGGGAAGGTTTTACAGACGAACGGATGAATACGGCACAATGCCACCAGAACATGTCTTTATCGATAATTGTGTATATTTGTATTTCCTTTAGTATTGATTTTATGTTTTAATTTATGCTAGTTTATATTTGAATTCTGTATATTTGTCTATAATGTTCCCACTAGTGGGTTCTAACTGGTAGTGTCTCCTGTGGACAGGTGTTGAAAATTAGCACAAACACTCATGCAGTGCATCTGGTTTGACCAATGTATGATGTGATGTCCATATGAAATAAATAAAAACCTAACCTAACATGAGAGGTGGTGGTGCATCTTCATGGTCCATCCAAGACTCTTGTCTTAGCTTTGGTGCGGCTTGTCCTGGGCCTGCAAGTGGCCTGCAAGTAGCCTGTATGTATGTGTATGTATATATATATATAAACACATACACACACACACACATGAACTTAATGTTGTTGATGCTGGAGTACCGTATGTGCAGGGGTTAATTTGAGCCGGAACACACCGGAACAGGATCCGGCACCTCCTCATTTTGACCCCCCAGTGTTCCGGGACCTATTTGGGCGGATCCGCCACCTCGTTACATACTTTTGAAATTATTATATATAAAAAATTTAAAACGATGAATTGAAATACATTTCGTTGAAGTTGGCTGAACACACACAGTGCGGCAGCCACACAATTCAGCGCTGATTGACGCTGAAATACGTATCGACACCCACCGACAAAGAGCTCACCATTCAGCGGAGAGTGGCAGTGTGCGTTTCGCACTTTGTCTCTGTCTCTGTGTATGTGTGTTTCTTGTTCAGAGGAGGCCGAAGAATGTTGATCATGTTGTTGTCCGTGCTGGTGTGTCTACTAGAGCCCTGCACTCCCGCGGGAGTCCCGCGGGACCTAACGCAAAGCAGTGCGACGCGGGACAAACATTGAAAGCTCATTGCGGGCGGGAGCGAGATTGCACAGGGTGGGTGCGAGCGGGAGCGGTAATAAGCTGCAGTCCCGCAAACTAAAAACGTGCCTTGTAGCTCGAATCATTCTCGCACCGCAAGACGGCGAGGCAGCTGTCACTCGCCGCCTTGCGGGCGAATCATTCTCTCGGTGATGAGTGACAGCTGTTTCGCCGCCGACAGGACCGCGGGAGATGAAATTATAAAAATGGCCCGCTGCCATGCTGTGAGCTCCGGGTCTGGGGGTGTAACACACGGCCACCACTTTATTTCGTTATACATACATGTACAGTGAAATTCTTCCTTCGCATTTATAGATCAGATCTATGTGTATAACATATTCAGAATCATCAGGAAACAGCCTACTTGTGTGTTTTTATAATACATTTTAATATCCATTATATGGTTAAGTACCGCGGAGCAGTCAGCGGCATAATGTTTCATTCACCCCGCACCTCTCGCCCGCCACGCAGCCAAATTGACACATACATTAAAAGAAACAACATGTAATATAAAGTCCTTAGCGACAACTGGGGGGGAAACAAAGCTTGTCACTGGAAACCCGGCGCGCGTCATGTGCTATGGTGAAGGATCCTGCGTGTTTAATTCCTCAAATGACAGGAACAGTCTAGTGCAATAGGCGAACGTCGGAATCCTATGGACGGGAGTGGGACAAACTATCCTGAAGTTTAAAAATTGTGATCAGGAAACGACAGGGTACTGAGTGAATTTGTGAACTCGCAGCGGGAAGAAAACAGCAGGCAATACCAGTGCAAAGAAAGCGGAGAGTTGGGCGCACCATGTATGCACCTAATGCACTTTGCATTCATGCACGACGCAATCTTTTTTTTTTTTAATTGTGCACATGTTTTGGAGAGAGGAGTTTTCAGGGAATCCAAATATGAGTTTGTTAGTGGGTGGGTACGGGTACTGTGCTTCTCAAAAAATGGACCCATGCAGGACTCATTGGGTCGTTTTTACTTGTTTTCCTGTGCATTCCGGCACCTGAGTCCATGTCGCCATCGACTTGCTGTTGTATGTAATTTTGTTCCGGCACCTGAAGATTTACAAATTAAGCACTGCATATGTGTAGTTAACTATAACAAAATATAAAAGGAAAAATAATAAACATAGTTTGCGACCATGCTAACCTACCCCCCTCCCCAACATGGGGACATGCCCCCACTACCCCTGTCTACACCTCCACCTCATTGGTATTCAAAATCGTAATAATGTATTCTCTGGCGCGTTTTTAAAATAATGACCCGCCCTCACATAATTAAGACAGGGCATACCCGGCAATATACATCAAGGAAGGCTTTAATTCGGTTGATATATTCAAAATTTGAATATTTTGTATTGGAAATCTGGGGATCTGTTTTCCTGGGCCCAACTCCGCCCACCAGAAGCGAAAACCAACACGAAAGTTGGACTGGAAAGAGAAAAGAGGTGTGCGTGTCCGCTCTTATTTTTTATATTTCACAAGACAAGACATTGTTTTAAACTGATGTCTCTACGTGTACGTTTTTCTCTGTTTTCTGCTTTTCCTTGTGTTTTGATCGGCCCAATCCAACTGTGTAAGATAATAATTACATACAGTGTGCTGTGTTATAGAAATTGTTTAATTTATATTTAAGAATTGTTAGTTATGATGTATGTTGTCATGGACAGGTCAGCTTGTGGATGTGACCATTGCCTGTCACCATTGCCACGGTAGGCTCCAACGTGGCAATCATTAGATGAAGGCTTCTCTAGGTAGGTGTTGTGTGGCGCCGCTTTCAAGGGTTAGCGGCCGCGCTTCCAAAGGCATGCTGTAGTGGGCGCTATTGCCCCGCTCAAGGCACTGGGTGCTTGACTTTTGGTGGAGTTGAGCCACGAAGAAGTGTAAGGCTAACTGGCTAACTGCTACCACCTGGACCAGAGGCTGAGTGTTATACTATTTTATCATCCAATGGTTAATCACTTTGCCTCTTAAAACCAAGCGGTTATGGTTTCTGGCGACAGGCAGGTGTTAATGACCTTTTCCACACCTGTCTGGACGTGCGCTTTGTTGTCATCATTGCAGCTCACCATAATGTGCAACTCACAGCTCCGTAGACTCTTCTCCAATCCTCATTGTTTTGGAGAAGGGCCGGTCAGGGATTAAAACACAATGACGAGTTGCGACCGCCTCGAGTGGCTAAACTCTCCTACAAATTAATTTCCACCGTGTTTGTGACATCAGCTGGTCGGCCTGATCGAAACGAGTTGCATATGCGATCTGTCTGTATTGATCTAAATTATTATTATTCTCGTGAGCCTCCATTCAAGCTCACATTATTATGCCAGTAGCTCTGGCGTTTTTGTGAGAGTTCAAACAACACTCTCCTGGGGCTTAAAGTCTAGTAGGCAATTGCTATTGTGGGAAGTTGGCTAAGACTGGGCGTGGGCCCAGTAAGCGAGTTCACTAAAAATCCAGTACACTAAGCACGCACCTTTACATGCATCCATACATTGTTATTGCATGTTTTATTGGTTATTAGAACTACCACCAGGAATCATAACAGTCAGACAAGACGTGGTTGACGCCTTTGACATTGACATTGCCTTAGCGTGTACCAACTGACCAGCGCCAATTCACTGTACATTCCTTGTATTGTGTGTAATGTACCAGCCTCTTACTATACCCCTATCCTATAAGATATGGCTGAGTCTAAAGCTATATGTCTGGGTTTCAATAATCCTCTCCTAATTGAAACCCGTTCAACCTAGTGTCACCTCCTTTCTGAACTTACCAAACCGAACATTGCTATTCAATACTGCCCGCTAGAAAGAATGGCATAAGATTGTAATAGTTTTAGAGAAGCAAGGATGACTAGAAGATTTTCCCCACTGCAGTATTTTACTGTGCAAATGTTTGTCTTTCGGAATCCTGCTCCCAGAAAGTGCTCTATAAACCTCTTCGACCACCTCGCACTCCGACCCCGCGGGTAACTACAGAAGACGGTAATGCAAGGCGCTTAGACTATTCTCTGCTGACCTTACACAATATATCATATTAGATATACATGTCATCAGTCACTATCTCATAGAGGGCAATGGAGGACATTGCTGTCCAATAGCGTTGCCGTGCTAGATGATGATATACAAATATAGGTTGTGGGGCACTTGCAACCTTGCCAACTGTTTTTCCCCAGAGAATGGAGGCAGATCAAGTGGAAACTAGCAACAGAACTCATGTGCACAAAACATCCTATCAAGTTAGCCCTATCGTGTGTCTCGTAGAACATCAGCACATCAGTGTTGGAAGACCACAGGCACATTACAAAGAGCTCCATCTTTTTCCTTTGCAAAAAAACCCCACCAAAAGCAGTTGGTGATAAATTATGCCCTTAGTTAATCCGTCAGAAATATTTTGTTGTTGTTGATATATTTGCATATCCTCACATTCTGGTGGAGAAATGTTGTACAATCTAGCTGCTTGAATGAAAGGTCTATTTGACATTCACACTGTCCATGAGCAGGGAGAGAGACCGCTTTCTCACCAGCCTCGAAAGAGATATTTGGACAATGCTGCAAATTGTCCTTAACCAGAACCACCGCATGATGTATAGATTCAAAGGGGTCATCTGTATGTTCCCAGGGTATTATGTTCTGTGTAAGGGTCTGTGTGGAATGCATTTTCTTGTCCAAGAGTCGTTTGTCCCCTGCGCACACACATTTGAGTTGGCTTACCTGGTGTGCTATGACACACAAAACTGACATTAAAATGCTACTCTTGTAGTTTCTTGTAGTTTCTGTAGTCAGATACAAGGCGGATACATGACTGGCAGAGATCTGGAAACACCCAGGTACTGTGCTTTTAGTAATGGTAGATAATTCACAGCCAACCAGTGATCTAATATAACCGGTTCATGCAAAATGAACATTTTGATGTCATATTTAGCTACCACACAATCCCCCGACTCCTGTGAAGTAGTAATCCAACTGACCAGGTGTGTCTTTTTGGGAGTTGACATGAGTTGGTGCAATCAGTTTTCTACATCGAACTTTAACTAGATCACCAAAGCTTGTGAAAAACTACTAATATATAATTGGATCATCAGTTACATGACATCTAGATGTAGCTACTTGGGATTCAACAACATACAACACGTGTAGAGCAGCAACTCCAAACTACTTGTGAATAACCGGCTCACAAATGAAAGAGGAGTGCAAATTTGGGGGTCACTGTCTTACCCAAGGACACTGGCATGTAGTCTCACATAGTCGGAGCCGGGATTCAAACCACCAACCTTTCGGTCTTCAACCCTCTGGTCGTTGGGATGGCCGCTCTCCCTACTGACCAATTTAGATACCACTATAAATAATATCAGACCAGAAGTACAGCCAGGATATGACTGCTGTTAATCACAGTTTCAGATCAACTGACACCTTTTAGTTCACATTTAGTTAAGTCATGACTTGGTGATCGATGGCGAATGCACAGCAATTGTCAGTCAAATGCACATAAGCAAATGCCTTATCAAGAGCCAAAGTTCAACTCCGGCACTATATACTGTCAGGCTGTGGTGAATTTGATTATTCTGTAATGCATAATAAGTGTGTATCTTTGAGTGCTGACTTGTCATCTTTGTAACGTACATGCATAACTGCCATTGTGATGTAATCACACACCCAGTCTGATGTCATTCTCATGACTACTACTAAATAAGATTGTACCCATATGTGGTGTTAATCACAGCGCATGGTCTATTCCTTAAATCATATATAGAGCATTGCACCTGTAAAGTATGTGTACACCACAGTCTAAAGGCACTTAGACTATTCTCTGCTGACCCTACACAATGTATCATATTGGACATACATTTTATCAGTCACACGTGCACCTGTTGCCTAGAGGTCTAGTACCTCCTAAGGGCCAATGGAGGACATAGCTGACGTGTGGTCCACTGTCCAATGCTGATGCCACACTAGAACACGATATACATATTTAGATTGCAGGGCACTTGCAACCTTGCCAACTGTTTTCCCCAGAGAATGGAGGCAGATTGACTGGGAAACTAGCAACAGAACCTATATGCATAGCACATCATACAAAGTTAGCTGCATCTTGTGTCGTTACTGATCCATCTCCAGGGTTGGGAAGTTTACTTTTTAAATGATTATGGTTAGGGTTAAAGATGGGGGAAACTTGTTTTGTCAACCATCGTGAATACAATTTCACCGACAAGCAACAACAACGTACATCACAGGGCCATGCACAGACAGTTAACAGAGGCGTACAATGGGTGTGACTAAAAACCGGAAGACGTGGAAGACACAGAAAGATGGGAAAGCCGCCTTGTTTTTATTTATTCCCACCCCTTATTTATGAACGGGGCTGTCAATGTCATCCGTCTTTCCGCGTCTTTCGGTCTCTAGTGACACCCCATACCATAGGGTATTGCACACTGCAGAAAAATAAAATACAAATCATCAGAACAGCTCTAGCAGTACTCGTTACAGAATGTAAACAAGCAAGCACAAAAGACGTTTTGGACTTTTTGGAGCATAATCAGTCTGTTGCTTAACAAGCTTCGTAAAGTGCTAAATGTGTCATGGAGAATATGGTGTTCACAAGAAGTAATGACGTAGTCGTCAATCTGGTAAAAAAAATATTGTCCACGGAATCAATAGGGAGGCCAATCACCGCTTGAGCCTTCTTGATTGTTTTATTTATTGTGCTTTAGTTTTTGTTTGCCGGGATACAACCCCAGACTTTTATGTTTAATAAAGGAATCGTTATAAAACTGCATGTAAGCCTCTATTCCAGGCAAATGTAACTGTAATCTTGATTAAATGTTAAAATGTTAGTAAGGAACTACAGTTACTCATTTTTGTAATCTGATTGCTGTAATCTGATTATATGTAGTGATTACATCACGACCCTGATCACCATGAAGAAAGGATACATAATTACTGGCTTCAACAGATATGTGTGCATTTGTGCAACATAATTTAATTCTAGTATTGTAATGCACTTAATCAATAATTTATAAAATAAATTATTCTATTCAAACTTAAAAAAAAAAGAAAAAGTAAACTATTCCTTTAACCACTCCACTGTCTGATCCTGACCTCAGCTGAACCGAGATGCTTCGTGTTTTCTCAGGCCGAACGCCAGCCACGGCACAGGGTATGTGAATCTCTTGGCACACTGGTCGCTTTCATCTCAGAAGAGAACCCCTAGAGTTTTCCAGGACTATCTTTTTCTGTCTTTCTTTTTTTTCCCTCTTCGAAGCCTCATTTGACGTTGGTTGAATGAGTCACATTCACTGATTGCGTTGCTGCTCTGATTGGTTTAACATCCTGGACAAGCAGAATCCACCCATAATTGAAGAAATCAAAGCGGGAACACTTTCAATAATGTATTGATCAGATTAAATTTGTTGTAA
>OMKY01208413.1:0-21461 GCA_900302395.1 Bregmaceros cantori
ATCCAACAACTGCATGGTATACTGTAATATCCATTTCAGGTCAAATCGCCAAGCTCTAAAAGATTAAAAAGATTTTAAAAAATGTGTGTTAGTGTGGAAAAGCATTGGGGCATCTCTAATCCAGAGTGAACGTGGGCATGCAGTGTTATGGTGAAAGGTCACAGAGAGAGGCAGGGAAGTGGAGGGTTGTGCTCCGTGGGTCTAACCCAGTGATTCAGGGAACGGTGGCGAGGGAAGAGTGGGCTTCTTTGCAGGTGTTCCCATTTCATTGACAGGTGGGGGGAAATTGTTACGTGGGTTTGTCACACTTTGAGGAAGAGGAGAAGGGAGGCGAAGGCAGACGATAACCACAGCAAGGGAACTACAAAGAGGAGATACCCCAACACACCTACAGTACGAAGACTCTACCTAGCAGGGTCCATACACTGTTCGAGTTGATTTAACAAAACACTGAAAAATTAAATAAATTTAAATTCTTTGTTTTAAAAAAATATTCCCAGGTGAATACAATTTGAAGGTATCTACGCAGCCTGAGAAGTTTAACAATACGGCAGGTATTGGTATTCAAAGCATAGTCAGGATGAGTAGATACCTTACTTACAAACTGGGGATATGGTGAAATGCACCTGATTATAGTTTGATTTTCCCCATTTAAAATCAAGAACTTTCAAAATGTAAAAAAACTAGCTTTTACAATTTCACGGTATGAGCCCTGACATAGGCAGTAGAAATATCTCCACTCCAACCACGAGCTCCACGTGACGCCCCGCCTGGGTGCTGGGGGCCTGATGCTCACCCATGACAGGGGGCAGGGCGTCAGAGGCCACCGGGGGGTGTCGGATCATAGTTGCCATCTGCCTCTGCTGCTGCTGCTCTTTCCGCTCCTGATCCAGAAGGTCCTGCAGGAGCAGAGGCTGCTCCTCAAGGAGGAGCGGTCTGGAAGGAGGAGGTGGAGGGGGCTGGGTGGGGCTGAGACCCTGAGGCCGGCCACACATCATCAAGCCCGGGCTCGGATCCTGAGTTAACAGACCCTGAGCTGGGCGCAGCAGCAGCCCTTGGGGGGTAGTTGGAGGAGGGTGAGTGGCCATAAGCCCCCTCTGGTGCTGCTGCTGGTAGACAGACGGTTGTCCTGGGAAAGAGGGGAGGTGGGGTTGTTTTGTTTGTGATGATGTTTCACGTTGAAGACCTCCCAGTGATGGCTCTGGATGATGGCGGTGCTGCGGACTCCACTTACCTGTTGGAGGGGCAGCTATGCCATAAGACACAGCGCTACCCACTGCTGCATGTTCTTGGCCAGGAACATTGGGAAGTACAGCACTTTGAGCTCTGGCTCCAGGAGTCTGTAAAGACCCAGCAGGACCCTCTGCGTTCTGGTAAATGGGATTGAAAGGTGAAGATAAGCAACAATCAGGTGCAGGTAGGATTGAAACTAATCAAACTGGTCGATGAGTTGCAGATTATTCGATAATCGATAATCGACTAAGCTCTTAAATTCTTGTCCAATTTTGCACACAAAAAAATACACAATCTTTTCAAATCTACTTCCTTAATTTTGGTTCTTCTTAAAGCAGCAAATGGTCAACAATTAATGGATAGACCACCATAAATTAATATTGAGACATGGCCGTGTGCCTGCACGACCGTACAAAATTGACAACCCCATAGAACTCACACAAGTTGAGTGGCACAGCGCTCTAGGGGATTAAAAACCACCAATCACTTCCAAACAGTTTCCGTATTTTGATAATGTATGTAACTTGTTAATCTTTTGGCTAGTAAAAAAAAAAAATCAAATGTGGGGGTTTTCTGGGTGGATAAACGGGAGGACTATATCAGGTGGAGGAATACACTGGAAATACTTCAACCACATAACTTGTGCCGTTCGCTCACTGACCCACTTGCTGCATTTTATTAGTATAGCGGTCCATCTTCTGTCCGCCAACAGCGCGAGTGAAGTTTCCCACTCACAAATGCGCCTGCTTCTAATCGCCGACCGGTGTCTATTTTTCCGCCCTGTTTTGTATTGTATAGCTGTGGATTCACCTTTCACACACATTGGACTTCTGTGGAAACTTGGAGTCCACCGTGCCTTTTAGTAGGGCACCCTTGGTAACTATCTGCTACTGTATTACTTTTATCCTTGTTCTATGATTATTCATATTAGTATGTATATTGCAATTGCAACATGGTCTCTGGACAGCTTCAAAGCCCCTATTTTCTCCCTGGTTGTTTGCCTCGTTTTTTTATGTTAGTTTTCTCCTCCCCTTACTCTGTAAAAATTTGGGTTTTGCGAAAAGCGCTATGGAAGAAGACGAGTGGTTTCACCACTGCGTTTTCACCGATCCGAGCCATTGGTGCAGACTGTCAAGTGTTGACTACCACTTTTCAATTGTTCCATATGATTCGACCAGTATTCAAACCCTGGTCTTTCAGTCCAGAGGCTGACATTACTTGGGATTGAAAACAAAAGCAGATACCTTGAGGAGACCCAAGGACGAGGCAGGCTGGATGGTGGTGTGGAACAGTTCTGGATTCTGGGCGCCTGGCTTGGCCATGGAGCCGTGAAGCATGTCTCCAGCTTCCTTCTTCATTTGCTGGTTGCTGAACTCCTGTTTAAGATGGCTTCCAGGAGCAGAGGTTGGGCTTTCAGGGACAGGGCCACGACTTTCTGGAGCAGGTGTCGGAGCAATTGGAGCAGAGGTCGGGAAGGGGTCTGGTTGCCTGGACCCGCTAGCACCGGCTGATCCACTTTGCACAGTTTCGACTTCTTTCTCCTTGGAGACCCGGTTCTGGGTCTCCTCGGCTGTGTCACTCAGGTCTAGGTCCTCGTTGAACATGTCTTTCTTGTCCTCTAGGTTGAGCTCCGGGTCGGCATAGGCGAGGAGGTCGAACTTTCCAGACAGCAAGAAGTCATCCAGGTGGAGGTCATTGGGACCCAAATCCAGCTCTTCTTTACCTGAAACATCAAAGTCAGGGTTGAGACCTACTACATGACCTCAACAATGAATGTTCAAGCTGCATCATCACTGAAATACATGGTGACTTGGTACGAAAAGGAGCAGAATGGCACTATATTTTCTGTAATTTTCTGGTAATGTTACACTGTGTGCAAAGGCATCCACATTTTCAAGATTGTGAGTGCACCCTCATAACATTAGTTATTCAGAAACAGCCTCCTGCCTTAAATACAATGTATCCAACTAGTGCAGAATCTGCAAAACTGTGCCAATGTTTGGGTTGTTTGCCGTTGCCTCTTACCATTCTATGGCTCTCATTTAATTAATTATTGGGGTTTGAGGCAATTTATATATTAGAGGTGGTATGATTTACAATGTTATTGTCCATGGTGATTTTGGTCACGATTGACATTTGAAAAATCTTTGCATTGTCAAAAGTCATTGTAGTGGACTACTCGAAGTATATATGTGCTGTATAGAACCATTGGAGTATATCTGTATTCATATATTGAGGAACCTCCTACCATCTTCCAGGTTGAGGTTGAGGTCCACCAAGTCCTTAACCTCCACATCTTCCAGGTCTTTGACAGCAGAGTCCTCTCCTTCGAGGTGGTGATCGTCGATGCCATCTCCACCCACCAAGGGTGCCTCCGGAGTGCTGGCGGGGGCATGGAGCGGTCCGAGCCCGACCGAAGGCACCACAGCTTGGTGGTGTGACTGGACACCAGCCGCGGTAGTGGCAGCGCTCGGATGCTGACCCAGTGGGTTGAGTCCGGGCACGGTGGTCGGGGCGGGCTGGTGCACAGGAGCGTGGAGGTGGTCGGCCTGGCCGGGCAGAGGGAAGGGCAGCCTGAGGCGGGCATCCGGAGCGCGATGTCGAAGCTCGATGAAGGGCTGGCCCATGATGCTGTGCTGCTGCAGGGGCAGAGCGTGCTGGAGGAAGGGTTGGGGAACACCGGCTGGATGGGGAGAGAAGATAGTATTACAATTCCAGCAGCGGCAAAAAAGAGCAACTCGACAAACTAAATTTGAAAGAAAAAAAAAGGAAAAATGGAAGACCAAGTCCATCAACAATCCTCAGTGAAGACCTGGCAGATAACCCTCAGTAATTCCGAATGACAATTTTAGATTGAGATTACTAGTATTCAATTAAAAAAAAAAAAAAAAGCTCTAGAGCAGACTGCACCAGCATGGGTGATCCTCCTGTTTGGCACTCGCAGGTCGAGGCCCGAACATGCCATCACGCCAATATGTGGGTTGTCTGCCTCCGATTTTACTTTTACTTTCCAGGCTTCCACCAATCTCTCAAGGCACAGCGTCACGTTCATCTTGCGCGCTTGATGTGACCTTACGAGTTTTAGGGTTCTGCTTTTGATTATTGCCACTACAGGTTTGATCGAAGTTAGTCTCCAGAGTACTTTTATGAGATTCAAAAAGTGCCATTTCAGACACCATTCTTTCTTGAAATCCGATCTGGTGCTGGATACAAATTTGAACACAATATTTGAGAAACTTTCAAACATCGAAACCAACCTGTCATCATCATGGGGCGAGGCGGTGGTCGGACCACTCCAAAATCTGCAGGCATGGGCCGTCTGATCAAGCCTTCTGGAGGCATTTGACCAATCGTCTGCTGGGCACCGTGCACAAACTGTTCTCCCTGGGCCCCGGGGAAGCCGAACCTGGAAGGGATTCACATTTATTAACTACAAATACAATTCTAGTATGTATAATACTAGGGCTGCAACTAACGATTATTTTGATAATAGATTAATCGATTAATCGGTTCATTTGTCCTTTAAAATTGGAACGATTATGAGCATTAATTATGATTATGAAACTTTATTAAAAGTTTGCAATGTTAATATTAGAAAACTTTTTGCTGTTTCGCTATCTCCATTTTATAGTAATAGCATGAAAGAGCCTACTCTTACAGGCTGAATTATAACATATTGGGCTTTCACGCAAGCTTACGTGTTTTCTTTATTGTATTGGGAACTTGACACTGGAAAAATTACATTGGGAACAACAAATATTCAACACGTTTGAGCGGAGAATAGGCCAAACCATGAAACGATTAATCGCTGCCGATTAATCGATTATCAAATTAGTTAGCGATTATTTCAATAATCGATTATCATCGATTAAATCGGTTGCAGCTCTATATAATACAAATAAGTATATTCAAGTTGATTGCTTAAAATCAATATCACCATGTACCATGCACTTTACCTGTCTGAGCCGCCATTTTCAATAAAACGATATTATTCGAAACCCATCAACCGCCGCTGCTCCATTTCCTTGTGTCTCACCTGGATGTTATTTCCCAATATCCATATGCGGACAATGACGTTATAGTAATTGTACAAGAGCATTATTTAATGTGTTTGCTCATTTGAGAGAATGCATGATTTCCCATAATCATCTTTGCGTGACCGTACCTATTTTGGGGCCGAAGTCCCACATTGACCATATTGGGCATGATGGGTCCCACTCCGACAGGCTGCCGAGGGTAGGGGCCCTCTGTGGTAGGAAAAGCACCCCTGATGATCGGATGCCCCACTCGGGCTGTTCCAGGGTAAGGAGGAGGCGGACGTCCAAAGATGTCTGGACCTGGGCCCAGTGTGGTGCCTTCCTGTTCTTGGGACCAGTGGCGAGGCGTGGTTTGGCCCGGTCCAGGAAGAGGTGTTTGAGGTGAGGGCACCGGGGCTGTCGAGGCAGGTCGAGAGGGTCCTGATGATGCATCCTGGAGCCCCTTCTCCTGCCGAAGAGCAGTCTTCTGCTGCTGCTGCCTAAGGAGCAGTTGGCGAAGCTTTTGGCGCTAAGAATCACAAAAAAAAATCTGTTAATCACCATTCAAAATGGGTCAAAATTACTTTTTATTAGAAATTAAAGTCAATAAGCAAATTGTACTGTACATATAAAAACATTCCAACTCTCACCTGTCTCAGTTTCTCCTCTGAGTCACCAAGCTGTGGCACCATACTGATTGGTCCGTCCAAGGGGTTTCCGGCCAGCAATGACATCTCATTGGCCGGAGTCTTCTCTGGCGTCATTTGACTTTGCTCAAAGGGATCGTGTCCTGGGGTGTGACTGGGCAGGTTAGAAAAGCCTGAAGTCTCCTCAGATATTCCTGGGTGCATGGGAGTCCGTGTGCCCGGTGTCCGTGGAAAGGAGTCAGACTGCTGATGTCTACCCGGCGACTGCTGCAACTGCAGGTAGGGAAAGGTAGAATCAGGATCACTCCTAACAATAACATAGGTTATTGTTAGACTACACTTGGTCAGCACCCTGCTACAGTAATCATATTTTGGTGGGTACAGTAAATATAGTAGCAAAAGACAACCGAAGTAGGAACAACATTTGGGCACAAGACAATAAACTGCCTAATCTAATCTCAGATTTTTGTTATTCCCAAGGCCTCTCAGCGTAAATATGTTGCCATCCGGTGACAAGGATTTGTCATTACTATCAATGCAAGAAACTTCAGTTGTGTGTCTTTTATTTAGTGTTTTTAGTGTGTGCCAATTATAACATTTTACATGCCTGATATAATGATGGTGCTAAAGTTCAGCACCACACCACAAAAACAAAATAAAAATCACATTTTAAACTCGGCACTCTGCACACATGGCAAGTTTTAGAAATACAAACGTGATACAGATTGTTTGCAGTATTACAACAATGATCACCTGTTGGTGGCCATGAGGGTAGACATCTCCATGACTTTGAGACATTGGAGAGAGCACAGATCCTCCAGGAGTCCCGGGACCAATGTGAGGTCGGGGAGTAGATGGCTGCTGGCTGTAGGGGTCGGGAGAGGGCCTGCTGCCACCACCGCAGACACCCTGGGCGAAGGGATCGGCAGTTCGAGGTTTACCCGGGGAGCGTGGGAAGCGCTGGTCGGCGGCAGGGCGGGGTGTCCCAGGCATAGATCCGTACGGGTCCAGGGCGGAGTGCGATGGAGAGGGCCTTCGACTGTTGGCCTGCTGGCTGAACTGGGCAGTCAGATAGGATGTGTCAGAGTGTGGTCGTGGAGTGCCCGGTGCATGGACATTAGTGTAAGAGTCCGGGGACGCACTGGAAGAAGGTTGACCAAAAGGTTCGGGGACTTGGCCATAGTCTTGGCCACGGGGCGTGCCAGGGGCCTGCGAGTAGGGGCTGCGGTGTGGCGACCCCAAGCCAGACAGCGGACTGGAGGTGGAGTCTTGGACTTGTGGAGAGGTGAAGCCCAGCTCGGTGGGCCTGACTGGCAGCTGACCCTGGGGGGGCATGGGTGTTTTGAAGATACCTCCAGGACCCATCATGTCAACCATGCGGTTGCTGTTAGCAGCTCCGTGGGCCAGCAGGGGTCGCTGGTAAGATGGTTTACCCTGGAGGTCAGTGTTGGAGCCTGAAGCAGGGCTCAGCATTCTACTCTGCTGGCAGGTGTCAATGTTACGGGGAGATTCTAGAAGGAAGGTATGGCAGAAGGAATTATAATTAAAACATCTGTTCACTGAACCATCTATTGCTTGGCTCACCGAATAGTTTTGTTCATTCACACTAGTGTTAGCATTATAGTGCCATTCAGCTGTTGCATCAAACATTTTCTATAAATTTGAAAAACCCAAATACTTTACAATTTCTACCCACTTTTCAACAAAAAAAGGCACAGACATTGGCATGCTTCAAGTTAACAAAGACAACATTTGAGAATGAGAAGGGTTGTCAATGATTAGTCAATAATTGATGAGGCAATCGATAATATTTATTCTATTCACTTTCTAACCAAGCAATCAATCAAAAATGTGTCCACATTATGAAGAATCTCTTCCAACTGGTCCATAGTCAGTTGTTAATAACTCCATACCGCCATGCGTGTTATGGAATGGAAAGCCATAATGATTATAATGATTCGAGGTTAATGATTAATTACAGATAATATTAATGACCAAATAATGCATTTAACTTCCCTAATTACCCTAATCTAACGCATACCTTGCTGGGGCCGGATGGTTTTAGAGTCCGGGGAGGGACAGCTGGTATCATGGCCCGGGGAGGCCCCAAGAGAGTTGGGCCGCTGGTGTTGAGGCGTCTGTGCCCCAGTAGGGCGCGGCGTGCCTACCACCTTGCTGTAGGGGTCCCACGGCGAAGATGGACGGGACGACGGAGAAAACATCTGCGGCGATGGAGGGTGCGGCGAGGACGGATGGCCATGGGTGGTGCCTGCCGCTGGGGGTGGAGCCTGAGGACGCAGGAAGACGTCGTCGGCTGATCCCGAGCCCTGGCCGCCACCCGGGACAGAGTACGGCCGGTTGAGGTGGTGGTGCGGGCTCGTCAATGGACTGCGGTTGCCCATTTCTGGGGACACGCCCTGAGTCAAAGACTGCTGTCTCTGTTGTTGGAGCTGCTCGATTTTGACCAACTCCAGCTTCTGGGTGGCCTCAATCTTCGCCTGTTGTTTACTCTGAAGACGCATTTGCTAAACGAAAGGCCAAACAAAAAGGACAAAGAGAGACATATAGAAAGAGACATTTAAGAACTCCCACGAGTAGAATTGTACAATCAAAACAACAAAGGCAGTGAGGCAGAGATGGAAAATCCAGCTCCAGATAGTAAAAGTTCTGCCATGTTTCGGTTCTACATATGTGCACTGCAAACAACCAACACTGAAGTTTGATGTGCTAATTAATGACAACACCTGTTTGAAGTGCACAGGTAGACAAGAGCGTGGTAGGACCTTTACTTTCTGGAAGTGGATTTGCCATCTCTAGTACGAGGGGACAAAACATGAGCAAAGAAAAAGACAGTGCGGCGTCAGATCAGTCATTCCTCGTGGGCTCATGTCAGCTAAACACAGAATGTGTATGATATGGAGACCAGTAATGGATGCCGCTCGCTAGGCGGCGATGAGTGGTGACACTAAGACATGCAGGGGAAAGTAGACACTGATTTGAGGAGGTTTTTTTTCTAAAACTAAAACTTGATGCATGCTGACTGTCCTTAAAGGGGAAATGAAGGTTGGACAGGCACAGCAAATCAAACTTACCAAAGGACAGGAACCTTAGTTACATTTTTTTCTTCCAAAACTATAGGATGGTGCTAGTAGTCATTAAGCTGGACTAACTGATAATGCCTGTATTGGGTGTGAGTATTAGGAATGAGACTGTCCCGGGCCAGGATTAGGTGGGGGGGTTAGGGCGGACGTTAGAGCAAGCTTTTGGAAATTACAGCAACGCACATGATCACATTAGCACATGATCAGATAACCATTATTTTTCACTAGCTCTGATTGGAGCAGAATGTGCACAATCATGGGTCATCCTTCTCCAGAGGCGCCGATCCAGTGTTCTGTTCAGGGTCAGAGGGTTGAGGTCTGATCATTCGCAGATGTCGTCGTGCCATTGTTTGGGTTGACTATCGATTTGGGAGTGCTTTATATGACCGTAGAGTTCAAGATCTGCTTTATATTATCTAAATCATTGGTCTGAATTAGAGATTTTTTATTTCTATGTGATCTGTGATTTTCTGATTTGTCATCCAGTGCACAATGTGGTTTTAGAAAGTTGCAATAATGTTACTCAGTTTTGTTGTCCAATTTAAATATTCAACGCTGTACCGGTTTCATGCTCAAATCCTAAACTGAAAAAGCGCCCATGCTCACAAAGTGTAGACGTTTGTTTAAAATCATGATTGCTGTGTGCCTCGGGTACATGAAATTGACAATTTCATTTCCACCCTAAAAGGAGAGTTAGCCTAGCATTATCTTAGCCACATGCTAGATTCCTAGAATCAAGGCAGTGGAAACGGCGCTACCACATCGAGACAAAAAAAAGAAACGTGTGCCGCTGTATTTCTGTCACTTGCTTCTCAGCCAGCTTACAAAAATAAAATAAATTAAAAAGATAAAGTCAGTGGCAAGAAATGCATTTCGTTTCATAGGCCAGTATCATCATAATGGTGCAAATGTGCTGAAAGTAACAATTATTTTAATAGTCGATTAGTTGGCTAATCTGTTGGACATTATTTTAAAAAAATACAAACTAGTCAACTTGAAAGATAGTCCAATTTGCTTAATACTTACGTTAACACAAATATTATTGAGTACAATTCATGTACACAGTAATATTTGGATATTCTGTATACTGTTTCAGAAATGTCCAATTAATATCAAATTTCTTAGGACCAGTGGTGGTGACAATAACAACGATTCATTACCTAGCAGATCGATTATTAAAATAGTTGCCAATTTTATAATCGATTGAGCAACGATTAGCCGATTAATCGTTGCACCCCTAAAATGCATTAGTGGTAGGAAGGGGGTGGGGGGGAAACCAACATATTGTGCAAATAGCCACATAAGCTTTTAGACATGCCATTCAAAGTGTAGAAGTTTTTCTTTGCAAGAACAGAAAAAAAAAGTTGTGGTCGTGGACGCCAGAACTGGGCTTAATACCATCTCGACTTGAGAATAAAGTCTGGTGAACCTTTGCACCACTAAGTTATACTAGTTGCGTCGACGAGTCAACGTTCCATTGCAGTAAGTCTATGGTAATGTATTGTCACCCAGAAATGAAGGCCACAGCACAACCTGGCTCGAAACATCTGAAATCGGCTCTTGTGCTCAAACTGTTTGATTGAGACCATCTGGAAATCTGGTAACTGTCCCGTAAGCATCAATATATATATCTTACATAAAAACAAGGTTTGGAGAATTGTGGTGAAGCATTTCCACTAGAGTGGCCGTTAATGCTCTGCAGGCAATCCCTTAGAAAGATATTTGTAAAGACTTGTACAACCCACTGTAAGTAGTAGTAATAACACTACAATAACAATAATTTAGATTTATATAGCGTATTTCATGAGCCCCAAGGTAGCTTTACAGAGTACGTCAATCTACACTGGCGACTCAGTCTCCACAAGGAAGTTTGGATTCAATTTGATTTTTAAAAATTCACACAACAATGGTGCGATGAATGGCGCTCAACCATTACCCATTGGGAGCGATCTGGGTTGCAGTGACTTGCCCAAGGACACTCAAACCACCAACCTTCTGTCTTCATTGGAATGGCTGCTATCCTAACTGAGCTACAGCCAGCCCACTTGTGTTAGTTTTAGCAGTTGCTCAACATACCCCACAGATTCAACCCAGTGAAGATGACACTGCATCAACAATTTTTACTTTATAGTTTATATTGAACCTGGTTTTATTCCAGATACTTTATCATCTCTCTATGAAAGGAGATCCAGCACGGGACAAGACCTCCAGCCTCATCAGACAAGATCATTCAAACATAAAAACACACAGCGATTCCAGAGTCTCCATCAAGGGAAGCCAAGTAGAGTGGGGTAGGTGTAGGGAATGGGGGGAGGGTGGTGGGAGAGCTTTCGCCTTGCAATCTTACCGGCGCCTCTGGGCCACTCCCCGCTACAGGTGCCTGGTAGGGACAATCTTTATCGCTTGGTGATTTTTGGGCTTTGGCTGTTTTCATGGCATTTTCCAGCCTCTTCATACCACCGCCACCCCAAGTGCCATCATTAACCTCTCCCTTTTCAATGACAATTAATCACAGTTAGAGGTATTAGTGTCACGCAACAGGCATGCACAACCTCCACAACCAGGCCTTCCCGCGCCATGTCAATGGATGGGAGATTCTGGAGACATCTTGAAAAAAAAGTTACAGATGCAACTACGGTTCTATTGATCCCGGATCTCTTCCAGAGGAATCTGGGTCACTTAGAATGCTTTGTAAGGACAGAGTACTGTGTGAGCAGTGGAGATCTACACCTCTACCGGGTCACTCGGGGCTTACAGGTGACCATTTTGGTATAAACCATAGACTGTATATAAAGTAGACGCAGCGTGTGTGATATCATCCCATTGCTTTCATCAAAGTCGGGTTGAAGCCCCCGACTGCGCGCCGTCATTGTTGAAAGTACCCGTATATCCGGGACAAGGAGAGATAGAGAGAGCTATATAGTATATGAGAGACACCCCACACACACGACTTCTTCCAGTGGTACTGTCCGCTAGGGGCGGCAATGACAGAGTCAGAATGAATGGGATCCAATGGGAGCTGAAATAAAGAATATTAACGCCAAATCTGACACGTTTGTGAAATTAAGACCCCCCCTCACACAATTAACTGATAATTATCCCGGCAATATGCATTACAAAATCTATTAGAAAATATATTTAAATAGGTTAAAACAGGCTGCTACGATTGGAATATTTGTATTGGAATTCCCATAGGGCTCGGTTTTAGGAAACTAGGCTTCCCCCATATCAACCCGGAAGTAGGCACGGACATCAAAACGAATGCGGTGTCCATTTTTATATACAGTCTATGGTCTACAGTCTACACTCAAACTGTGCATGTGGGAAGGGAATATTAAATGTTTAAAGCACCACCTTCTGGTGGTCAGGAGGGATGAAATAGAACATGTTTAATTTTTCTCAATGCGTCACTGAAAGGAACACAGTGAATCATTGTCTGCTGAAATTTACGTTCAGACAGGACACCACAATGCACACAAGATTCACACAAAAAGTTGTAAACATACTGCAAAGGCTGTATTGTGTTAATTAGGCAGCTCATGGAATGGGCCAGGGAGATGAGGAAGAAAAACTGTCTCTCTTCTAGAGCTGGGCGATATTGCCCAAGACGGATATGAAGGTATACCAATCGGTATCTGCATTTTGGGCGGCATGTAGTAAAAAATAAACTATGGTTATATTTCATTAGCTTGACATAAGCCTCTAAGTGAGTGATTGAGATCCCTTTTCAACTAGTGCCGAAAGTTGGAATCAGAGGGCACTAGAGAGACCACTAAATTCTCATCTTCTATTTTAGTTACATTTCTCAAACTGCTGCCACAGATCTAATATTTGCAACAGAAGCAACCGTTGAAGTTGCACCAGGACCCGACATGGTGAGACGAGCCACATGGATGCGCTCCGAGCGCAGCCAAGGTGTGGCGTAGCATCACGTAGCACAGTGTAATAAGTTTACTTTTAATTATCTGCGCCTTATCTGAATCACTCAGCGGCTGAATTGAATTGGGATTCAGGACGTTTGTGGCCAGTATTTGCAAAAAGAAAATGGGGCGCCTCTGGGGAAAAGGGTGGGGGAGAGGGGGGGAGAATTCCTATCTCCCATTCATTTAACATGGTTTGAGGCGCATCACACTTTGAAGAGCGGACAACATGTTGACAGTTACATTGCTCATTATTAACATTATTACTATCACCAATTAATGCAAAATTAACATTGACCAATCATACGGCATGCTCCCCCCATTGAGTGTCTAGTATCCCCCTGGCATGCATTCTAGAAAGGTAATTAATGGTAATTAATGGTCACATTAATGGACTCTGTCAGGAAGGGCAAGTTTACACCAGAAGGCTGGATGACTGACGACTGAGCAAATATTAAAAATTAAATTAAACTCAAATCTGTGATTACCTTCTTTCTGTGTGGAATTAAACAGTATGTTATGACATGTTTAGATGTAATTTGTACACAATATTTGGTGGACCCTCATTACATTTTGAATAGTCAAGCAATCCCAAATGATGTACACTTCCGCACAACAGCAGCGGTGGCTGCCATGGAGGGCGCTCTCCCTCAACCCATTGCAATTTAGTATTCAGAGCCTTGAGCTGGGATTCGAACAACCAAGCCTTGTTGGTACAGCCACTCCACCAACTGAGGAGCGAGCCCCAAACAGCAGTGCAAATTTCTTGATGTGAAAATGGTTGGCACTCAAGAGGAAAAAGATGGGCACTACTTTATGTAAGTGCATATTATTCATGAAGTTGGAAAAACATTTTGGTAGAAATCAATATTCCTCTTCAGACTTTTTTGCCATGGGTATTAGAAAAATAATTTAAAAAAAAAAAACATTGACATGATTGGAATGAGGAAGGCATATTGGACAAAAATGCTTTCTGGTGACAACACCACCCACCCTGACAATGTCAGATGGAAAAGGTGACGACTTTAGATCAACCAAAAGGCTCACATGCATGCACACACACAGCGAATCAAACTGTAGCCTCACCTGGCGAAGCTTCCACTCCTGCTCCTGTTCCGACTCTCTGGGTCGGAGGGGGTCTTTGAAGCCCATCTCGGCGTCGATCCCGGCAGGGTCGTAGGGGTCCCGGAGCAGGGGCTGCGGGGGATGGTGCTGATCGTGTTGATGGTGTTGGTGGGGGTGTGGGTGGAGGTGCTGCCGCTTGAACGAGTCGTTGTTGGACTGCTGCACTCTGGTGATGCGCTGGGCGGCGCGGTTCTCTCTCGCTTTTTGCTGCCGGTGATAAAGTGAAGGTTGGTTTAGTTTGTCATTCTACATATTGTATATTGCGAAATTAAAAATGGCACACATACACACAATGTCCACCAAAGAAATAAATAAAAATTATGCAAAGCAGACCATTTGCTAAGTTGTAGTTATGCTTGCAACGAGTGGCGGATATGTTGGTTTTTGAGTCTCCCATAATAAAAACAATGTTTATATTAAGTAGAACATTTACAAATATTAATTATCCAGAAAATTATAAATGAAATTAATTATTGAACACAACTACTTGAGAAACATGTTTAAATAAATAAAAAAAAACACCAGTGTTCTTTTCCCCACTTCACAATTAGAGCACAGACGTGATTATAGCTGGGTAATAAGGATTTACCCAGGTTAAAAATCCTGTAATGGTGCGTTTTATTCAATTGTATCAATTTAAATCTTTATAAAAGGTTCCTATTTTGAGGGAAGATCGACTTACCACAAACGGCGCTCTGTCCTGGGAGCTGGCCTTCCTCCACATCTTGGCAATCTGCTTCACCCTCATTGACCATTCTATTGTATAAAAAAAAACACACAATTATCATCCATTCTCCCTCACACCAAACTGGAACAGTGACAGCGTTTGCATGTATGCACGTCCAAGGTAAAAAAATGTGTTTCAGCAGGAGAAAAAAATATAGCAATAAAAGCACACCATTCATAACAAAAAGATACACTAGAGGAAAATCATAAATCATAGACTCACTAATCATCATCATTATGCACACAACGTGTCCTGAAGGCATAAAAGGATTTTTCATTATAGAATATGTCATACATACATACATGATAGCAATAATCTAAGATGCACTGTCAGGGTTCCTAGAGTTTAAGGCATGTTAAATAAGACTGGGATTTTCAAAATCTTATTCCATTTGAAATTAAATTTGAGACCAACTCGACAAACCAAAATTGAAAAATGGAAAAAAGAAAAGCATATAAATTGAAATTGTTGGAACAATTTCACCCAAACATTGAAAAACAACACTTACCAGAGTTAAACTCAATCATAAAATACGCTATAATTTGAATATTGCCTCAAATTTGTAATTGAAAATCGAACAAAACTGAATTCAAATGAATGAATACTTGAATGAAGGATGAATGAAAAACGAATCTAAGAAATGTCTTGGCGTACCTGGATACTGTTCCTTGAGCTCCGGGAAGTTGACGTTGCTGTAGAGTACTGGAGCCACAGTAGCCATCTCCCCGAGGACTTCCTCCTTCTCCCACTTCAGCATGCTCTTCTGAGCCGTGGACATGCCGTCGTGCTCACCAGGCTCACGCTCTGAGTCGCCGATTGTGGCGCCCAATCCACCCATCTGGTGCTGCTGCTGCTGGCTCCAAGGCCCCACCACGTCACCACCCAACTGGCTCACCTTCCTCTCCCTACAAGTACAACAATGTCACTGGCGTTCGGCTCAAAGTCGATTCTCATTTTTGGTGTTGCAGGGTTGTTGCAGGAATCACCAAGAGGAAAATTCAGACCAACTTCAAGACAAAGAAAAGTGTAATTTCCAGAAGGCGGACATAGCTCAAAAGAACTTTTCCCCTTTTCATAAACGCACACTGTCCACACCATCAATTCTTGGCCAATAACATAAACTTGGCGCCTGGCAGAAAGGAAAATGACACACTTGAAATGTACAGTAATGGACACAGCGAGCCAACATATTCATGTTTCAGCACAGACAGTAGAAACAACATCGCAACAGGCACATTGTACAGAGACACTCAAACTAGCGAATGTAATTCAATACCTGCAACGAAAAGATTTTAAAAGGCATTCAAGGTCTCAAATTTGAGTTTCTGAATTCGTAAGACTTTCCTAGACGCCATGGGAACCTTGGAATATTAAAAAAATATATATACAAAAATAAAACAGGAGTGGCCCCTTACAAAGTCAGTAGCCTTGCAAAAGTAAATGATTGGTGTAGCTGGAGGTATTCCACATAAAGAAAATCAAACTCCAACCAGACAGGGCACCAAAGTGCATGCATCACCATGCCTTTCAATAACAGCAGATCCGATAGCAAGGGCACACATTTGTTCATCTATAGAAATAAAGTCAATACTGTACCTGTCCATCAGAGACATGTTGAAGTGACCGGGCATCATGGGAGCCCGAGGAAACTGGGGGGATGCCCCTGTTAGTCCATTCATCACTGGGAGACGGGGAACAACTCCCCCAGCTAATGAGAAGAAAAAAAAAAAAACATTCTTAGCCGACCCAATATGTTCTACAATATATATGAAAACAGACAACAGCTCAAGTTCATTGTGAGCTAGATTAGCAAAGTGAAGGCTGCATTATGTGGCCCTTTGTGGCAGCAACCCCTTGCACCATAACAAAACAAATTCCTAGTCTGTGAGCTTGAATCAGCATCATCTTTTTTTTTTTTTTTAAGTAAACCTTTATTTGTATCTTGATGTTCGCACTGACAGCTATTGCAACCAGGGCTTGAAAACAAAATTATTTTTCAAATGTTCCGTTCCAAACGGTTCGTTCCGAAGGGTTCTTCCATGCTTATCGTTTTTGGAACCGTTCCCCCTCCAAATTAGCGGCCCTGGACCGGGTCGGAGCGCAAAAGTTCTTAAATTTCCTTATATTGGACAATGTTAAGTTTAGATAGTTCATACAAAAACTATTTGGTGGACTTTCAAACTTCAGCACAGCTGTATTAACGTGAAAACTGGCTTTAAAAACACCATTACAATCGCTTCCTCATCTGTTCACAAGATGGAGTCCCAGATGCATGGGGCTTGATGACTGACAGTGAAAGTTGGGTGGATGAACAACCGGAGAGATGCTATGTTTCTGTTCCGGAACAGTTGAAGAAATATTGTTTCAGTTTCCGCTACTCTGAAAATTCCATAAAATTCTGTTCGTTTTTGGTTTTGGTTTCTTGAACCTATTCGGAGCCCTGATTGCTACAGGCATGGAATCCACTGTATAAAGTGGTCTTACCTGTGTGCTGTGGAGTCAGACCCTTGGTGTGGTGTGCATGGCTGGGTTGACAGCCGGGGGTGGCCACCAGGCTGTGGGAGGGGGAGTTGCTGCTGCTGGGGCTGAGCACCGCAGTGAACAGATCCTCCACGTCCTTGCCGCCCAGTTCTGTGCGGACATATACTCATTAGCAATGTGACATAAATGCAATGGACAGATAAATAATGCATGGCATGCATACTGTGATTTACGGGGGGCGCTGTGGCAGAGTGGTTATAGACACTCCCCCGACCATAAGTTGAGCAGTGCCACGGGTTCTAATCCCCTTTCTGTTTTTTATGCAATGTCTCTCCTGACTTTTCGTCCCAGGTTCCAATTTAATCCAGTCACGATCTCTCTAAATAAGAAGAATGAAAAAAAAAACACATTTTATAGACTTTAATTATGACCATTTCTCTAAATAAATTAACGTTGAAGTTTAATGGACTGGCCGGACTCCGTTCTATTACAATCACATACAGCCAGTACAATCAAGTGCATAGAGATATAACGTGCCGACACAGTACAGTACAGAACAGTATGGGAGGGAATTTGAACAATTCAATTGTCCATTCTACCTCTAAAATCAAGTATACTGCTGTGATTTGCTTATCTCCAGAGCATTCCAAAAACATTTTCACTTGGGACCCAAGGTCATTCTCCCTTTTGTGGATACAGCCGTGTCGAACAATAGACAAAGATGCACATAAGACAGTTGAAATACACTCCTGTAACATTTGGGTGGCGGTGCTGCTTGCTCCACCTCCCTCATGTGATAAACTGTTGCTTGACCGTGCCTCCACAAGGCCAAACTAGTTTTGTCTGGCTCACCAATATTAACTCAATGCTTTGCCGAGCCTACTGCATGTTTTAATTGGCAATACTGGTTGACACTTTAACTTCTGTGTCTACGTCCTCATTCTCCTAGCTAGGGAGAGAAACTGCACATCGATTTACTGCAGGTTAACTCACTCTGGGAAGAGTTCATGTCTGCGTTGGAATATTTCTAACAAAACCCTACAGTGATAAAGTGCAATAATCTAAAACGTTAAGTGCACAAGTGGTGAACCTTGACAGCTATATTTCATCCACCTTACATATTTATTGACACAAGGTTGACGCACCTGGTATTCGGTACAGCTTGCTGAGAATAGCACCTGCAGCAAGACACGACACATGTTAGTACGTGCAGAACAACAGAACAGCTAAGGGGTTTGGATTTTGAGACAAGTTATACATACTTACACACACACACACACACACACACACACACATTGTGTTTATTAATCGCGATATGAAGGCCCAAATAGAACTAATAACCAGTTGACACAGTTTACCCCCCACCCCACCCCCCAAGAACAAGACCAATCCATGTCCATAGAAGCCAACATTGGAACAACTTTTTGTGAAATGTCACAGACTTATGTGGAACATATTACAGGCTGTTATGAATGAAACGTATCGTGCGAAATGAAAATTAGCTGGTCCTTCAAACGCAGGTTAGGTCTCTCAATATTGTTTGATGTGATTTATTTTGGATGTTCAGGACATGTACTTATTCACATACATAATTAGTGAACTTGGTACGTTCAAATTTTAAAATTCAGTTAGGAGCATTGTGTTGATGAGGTATGACCAGGTTAATCCTATAATTTTTTTTTTAATTAAGCCAGATGTGTACTTTTCTTTGATGTTTCCAGGTAGATTGTTCCACATTGTCACTCCATTGCACTTCCTAAGTGTGTTGTTCATACTGCCTTCTTAAATTCCAACTACCCGTGAAGGCTCTGTGGCTGGCTCTCCACAGAGCTCTCGTGCGCGAGCTTACAGGCACGTGCAGCGAGTTACTTCCCAGTAACATGGCTCTCTCATGGTGGAACCATATTATCAGGATGATGATTAAATATTTTTAAAAAAAGGAAAAAAAAAACTCACCGTCAGACACCATCTTGTCAAGCTCTGGGCTGAGGATGGCATCGAGATGCTCGTCTTGCCCTCTGGGACCCCGCCCGCCGCTCCCCGAGGGGTCAGAGGTCAGTGAAGGATCAATGTCCAGGCCATCTGAGACAAGACAGACCGAAGGGGTAAGTTGCTGGCATTTTGTAAATTATAAAATTAAAAAACAAAAACGTAGAAAATCAATGAACATGAAGCTCAATGTGTGGGTTCATGTTCCGAAAATGCATTCCATCTGTCACGATAGCACCACCAATGGTTAGACGTCAAACTAGGCATGTTAATGATTAATAGATCCACTGACCTGCCCCATGCAAAAAAAGAAATAAAAGGCTGAGCATTCGGTAAAAAAATAAAAAAAAAGGTAAGCATGCAGAAGAACGGCAAAAAGGTCATTCTTGCTCAGTAACAGTAAATTTTGTCAGTCACAAACAAACAAAAATTATATAAAATAATATTCTATCATAAATTTAATATTAAATATATATTTCTCTTTAGCTGGGAGTCATTTTTGGGGGGAATTTTCAACCCTTATAAATTACCTTTAATGTATTTCCGTGCAGATACATGACTATTCAATACAAAATGAACGAGCACTCTTTAAAAGCGGCACTGGCAGAGCCTGATGTTTATGTGAATTATGCAGACAATGATAAAGGATTAATATAAAGATCAATTGTTGACAGAAATATAGGCCCAAATATAGATTTGCTATTTTTTTGTGTTTAATGTTTATGAATAAAAAAATCCTGTGAAAAGCAGGAAGTACATGTTTTAAATAAGAGTATATCATATTAGCTTAAAAAAAAAAAATCAACTTTTATTGTTTAGTTTTATGCTTTTATCAATTAAAAAAAAAAATCACTAGAATTGTTGAGAGCCCTGAGGGTCAGTGCACATCTACCTGTGTGTCCAGTAGCCAATATGTGTGGGTCAGTGTCGAGGACCCCAGAAAGATCCATTAGCTCATCCTTTGGCGTGGCTGGATAACAAAAGACGACATGCCAGTGTACACATGCAGACACACAGCATAACAAAGCGACAACACACAGCACATACAAGACACGCACACACAAGCATGAGAAATGATGAGCCGTGGAATGATTAAAGTAATATGAAAGATGCTTTGGGTGAGCAATAGCTGCGTTTCCATGGACATTTCTTATCAGATGGTTTCAATTAAAACTAACTATTAACTAGTGCTTTGATTTTCAATTTGTTCACTCATTGCAGATGGTGCCAACATTCCCAAGTTAGTTTTATCAGCCTATTCTTCCTTGCTGCCTTATGGCATATTGGATGAAGGGGTTTTCATCTATAAGTTTTTCACTAATCCAGCAAGTTGGGGAGGGGGGGGCGAGCAACAAGGCATTGGATCTAATCCCTCTCTGGCTTTTCTGCAATGTCTCTCCCATCCCAGTTTCTCAGCTAATCCTATCGCCATCTATCTGAAATGGAAAAAAAGGGGTGAAAAATGGCGCTCATGCCGAAAAATAAATTTAAAAGTCCCGTCTTGCATATGGTACTGCATATTACCGAGCAGCACCAAGACAAAGTTCATAATTATATTGATCAAATTATTATTGAGAGATGGGGGGGAAACTGAACGTTCATTCAAGTATTAGGCGATCGATAAAGCGTCATTGTTTTAATCTGATTAAAAGTGTGCAAGTGAACGCAGCCAATGACAGAAGACCTTTAGCAAGGCGGTCAGGTGGGGACTCACGCGAAGGCGGGGCCTTTCGGCCTGACTGGACCACGGGGCTGGTTTGATGGCCAGTGGAGCCTGAAGACTCTGGTTGGTCAACATGTGGACACGTGTGGGGAGCAGGGTCGGACTGCCTGCTTTTGTCCAGAAGGTCTCTACCAAAGAAGGCCTCCTGAGCAGGAGAGAAGGGTGACAGGCAGTACTTTACTATCGCTTTCAACTTCCACAGACGCCCTACAGAAAACACTTCCAAAGATGTCAAGAACATTTTAATCACACGTTTGCTAGAAAGTAGAGATCCTTTTTTTTAAATTATAAGCTGCCGATAGCAGCTTATAAATGCCGATAGCATTTGAATATTTGGTACAAACATCAAGTCTACAATTTTTTGTGTTTAAATTGCTTTTTTATATTATTATTATTATTATTATTATTATTATTTATAATAATAATAATAACAATAATAATAAATGCACTAATTGTTATGCTAGGGCTGAAACAATTATTTTCAACAATTTTCATCGAT
>OMKY01208414.1:0-11033 GCA_900302395.1 Bregmaceros cantori
AAGAGATTAATCTCGATTAATCTCGATTAATTTTGAAATGTATCTAGATTAAAATAATTAATCTATGCCCACATCTAATATATATATATATATATATATATATATATATATATATATATATATATATATATGTAACGGATGTGTAACGGTCATGTAATATTTAGCATAGCAGTGATTGAACCGACAGTAAAGGGCTGACCAGCCAATTACCATACCAGTCCTACCTATGTCAAGTCTGGTGACTAACGGTACTCACTTCTCCCAACTCTCCCACCCTCCTGTTTGTCCCGCTGCATTGTGGGAACTCCCACCCTCTCTCTGATTGGCTAGTACTTTGCGTTGTGTGTGATATTTAATTGCAGCTCCCCCTGTCGTCTTCTTACATCTGTTACATTCACCTCCCTAAATTCACACACAACGACCATTGTCCTTGCTTACGGAAGCCCACGCCCCCCACCTGTACTGCATCATCCCGCACATACACGGCAGGTGGCGCTATAGGGTACCTACTTACTGCCCAGGACTATGTGCGTGAATCCGGGTCACGGCACCAAATGTAACGGATATGTAACGGTCATGTAATATTTAGCATAGCAGTGATTGAACCGACAGTAAAGGGCTGACCAGCCAATTACCATGGGCAATCCCCATCCACAACGGGAACCGTCTCCACGATGCCTTGTCGATGCGGACTCGGAGACTCTCCTCAGCAGGGAATTATTTTTTTAAAAGTTCCGTTCCAAACAGTTCAGGCAGGCCTATGTTTAACGTTTCGTTTTCGTTCCGCCACCAAAATATTGGTCCTGAACCGGTTCGGAACGTACAAATTCTGTTCGTTCTTAAAGTTCCCTATATTGTGCAAAGTTAAGTTTGGATATAGTTAATACAAAATATATTTGGTGGACATTTCTGTTCCGGAACAGTTGAAGAACCGGAGCCCTGCTCCTCAGTTATGGGGAGAGAAAGGGAAGAGAGGGTGGGGAGAGACGGGTTGATGTAGTTTGTGTTTGAAGACTACTCCTACACTATTATTACTATTATTATTTGAAGACTACTCCTACACTATTAGGGAAGAGAGGGTGGGGAGAGACGGGTTGATGTAGTTTGTGTTTGAAGACTACTCCTACACTATTATTGGATTATCACCTCTGTTGGAACTCTCCTTGGTGCTGACGTCCTGTGGGTTTCCCTGTCGGATCCTGTCCCAGCTGAGATGAGTACGACCTCCTCGGAGGAACGTCTGGACTTTTAACAAGGGAAATTATATTTGGTATGTCGTCGTTTTCTGAAAGTCTGTAAAGACTGTAAAGCTAACAAACAAAAAGTGTTGCCAAAAGTAATCCAACACCGATTACTGACTCCTAAATAATAACTAAAGTAAGATTACAGACTACTTTTTTTTTATTTATTTATTTTTTTAATGTTTTTTCAGCCCATTCAGGCTGTTTTTTCCAAGCTTTATTTGTTAGGGTTAGCAGAAACAGGTGAAGATGGGGGGTAGACATGCGGGAAAATACATCGGTGGTGGGATTCGAACCGACTCACCGCGCCATTAAGGCATATGCGTGCTTTCCCACTGCCTGACCGAGTGAGCTACTGGGCAGCACGTGATCTGCATTATTTACCTGGTCTTGAGCAGTCTTGAGTGCCAGGATAGCAGTGATATCACATGGGTTCGCAGCAAGTCTCTTCTGGGCTTTAATCCTCTCTGTTACAGCCTGCGAGATGTCTACCGGCTGCAGGGAAAAGATGGAGGGTGAAGATGGAGAGGAAGGTTTGGATGGAAGCTCAACTTCAATGTCTGGACAAGCTTAGCCCCACAGGCTAAGAGTGTTTTTTTGTTTTTTTACACTAACACTACTATTTACAGCTGTAGACCGAATGTTCACGAAGCCGACCGCCGCCAAGCAAGCGACAAGTACCGACCTCTCTCCACTCCACACCCGCCGTCCTTCGCGTTCGCTCTGGGTTAGGGTGGAAGACCAGAGTTCGGCCTTATGAACCCCGCGGGGTTCATAAAATGTGAGCCTTCGGTCTATAGAACCTTCGGTTTAAAACACCTTCGGTCTACAGTAGGGCTGCAACGATTAGTCGATTAGTCGTTGACTAATCGATTATAGAATCAATCGGCAACTAATCAAATAATCGATAATCGCCAAGTAATTGAATCATTGTTAATGTCAGCAGTTTTGTGCTGGCAACACCCCCTATAGGGCCATGTACATTTGATATTCATTAATGATTTCTGAATATGAATAAAATGGAGATAATTGATTAAAACATGAATATGAAGAAAACCATCGTATTTGTTGGTATCTTTGCCATTTGACAATATTTCAAGTTGTAAAGATTAATCTCTTGTACTTGTTGCTTGCCGCAATTATTTTGGGGTATTTTTCTCAAGAAAAAATATCCAACCAATTAAATCGATTAATTGTTTCAATAATCGCCAACTAATCGCCAACTGAAATAATCGTTAGTTGGCGCCGTCAAAATAATTATAAAATATAATTATAAAAAATATAATTATAAAATTCAACAATCATCAGAAAAAGTCAAAAGTATCTACATTCATAATTATTTGCCGTGGTCGGTCGCTATTTACTCCCGCCCCGGCATTTTTTAAAAGTTTAGGTAATTTATAAAACGTCTCGCAATGCGTTATGGGTTATATTGCTCCGTCTAGGGTACATCCGATGCTCACTACTTTTCGTGGTGCATTGTGGGATACTTTCAGTGCACTATCTAGGGTACATAGAGAATTCGGACACCCCTACAAAATGGCGTGCGCCCCATATAGTGCACTATATGGGAGTCAGGGAGCGATTTCGGACACAGCCAGTGTATTTGATTTTGTGTAAACAGACTTCGGCCAAGTAACAACTGCCATACCAGATTTAAATGGGAAAAATGTGCAAGTTCACCCCGTTTGGGTCAATAGGACTAACCTATGCTAACAAAGTACTGCTGTGCGCAGAGTGAGTGTCCGGACTGTTAAAGAGTACACTCACCTGAAGTAGTGGTTCGGGGAAGACGCTGTCGCTAGCCGACACAGTGGTAGGCTGCGCCGGAGCAGAAAGTTCCGGCTCTGCTGGCGTTACCGGGGGCTCCTTGGTCGCACTCTTGACTGGTTTCTCCGGCTTCTCCACAGGGGCCCACTGTCCGTACGGGCCAGGCCCCTCACCCTCCTGAGCGACATGCAGACCAACGCGCCAAGGAGGCGTCAAATATCCGTAAAGTTCACCGGCTTTTATAAAAAGTTCTGCGGGTTACCGACAATGGAGGGAGACCTCTAATCTTAATGTCCCCAAGAGACCAAAACAACTTCAAGCACATCTTTAAAAGAATGGAAACAGGTGGAGTGCCTGTGAGAGGCCCATTTGTGAAGAGGAAAAACAAACTACCAGGCATGAAAATGAAAAAATGTTGGTCTTTATACAAGTTTTCATTTTGTTGTTGTTTGTATTGGGATATTATGGACCCAAGGACCTTCTACAAAGTATTCTTAGTTGGTGCACAAACAAGTCAAATGTACTCTAGTACCCAAGTTCTGGCATGTACAATTGTAATATAAAGTTATTATAAGCGCCATTTTTCATTCTTTATTGAGAGAGATAGTGACAGGATTAAATCGAAACTGGGATGAAGAGTCGGGGGGAGGCATTGCAGAAAAGCCAGAGAGGGGATTTGAACCTGCGGCACTGCTCGACCTATGGTCGGTGGGACGTGCTCTCTACCCGCTCGGGATAAGCAATTTTTATAAAAGGATAAAAAAAACGTTTCCACATAACTTCATACAACAGCAATTGTCAATTTGCAATGGAGGCCAAATACAATTATTAACTACAATGAAAGTTGGCGGCCGTCGATGGCAAAGTGGTTAAAGGCACTGCACCCAATGATGGCCCCAATGCATAGTAATAGTGCTGTGATTTAGATCAGTGTCCGTAGTGCCACAAGTTCTACTTTCCCAACTCAGTTTCCGACTAATCCTATCAATTAAAATGGAAAAACACACGGAAAATGGAAAAAATAACGCAGCAGTAGCAATAAATCTGATCATCTTTCTCTTTTTAAAAAAATTGTTCTATGTGCGATACGAGTACTTTGGCTTAGTGGTAGAGTGTCCCTTTTGTGGAGCTCTGCGAGTCTTTAGTCGACTAAATAGGGATGCAACCATTAGTCGACTAAATAGGGATGCAACCATTAGTCGACTAAATAGGGATGCAACCATTAGTCGACTACATAGGGATGCAACCATTAGTCGACTAAATAGGGATGCAACCATTAGTCGACTAGTCGTTCCAATAATCTGCAACTAAGCGACTATTAAAGTAATCGTTAATCTCAGCCCTAGTTCGAAACATAGAAACCTAGTCAAATGATACTAAAGAATAGAAGCCAATGCTCTCCTACATAAACCTCAGCACCAAAAGGTCTGGATTAGTGAACACATGGGTGAAAAGCCCTGTTCCTGTAGACAAGTTTTTGACCAGTTTCCGGTTTACCTCCTTCACTACCCCCGTATATGCTTGCCACTTGCGGCGAGCCATTAATTTTGCCGAGCTTCGACTATCTTTCAACAACTTTAAATCGCCGGTAGCACAAACCAATTTTAAAAGGGTGGTGGTACATACCCAAATGCTCTTATGTGGATCTATGCCCCACAAACGCATGATTGAATAATCTGTGCAACCTGTTCCAGTTGGAATTACCAGTGAAGCAGCCATCCCATTAGTCAGTTAAGACATGTGACCACATCGTTGAGTAACTTTACTTCAAGTCGGATTTCGCCTGTACTTCATCAATACTTATGCAAAACGGTGAGTGAAGCATAATGACGCCACAAACCTGATTATGAGCTCAGTAGCCAGTAAAAAAAAGAAATTAGGAAATAGTCTTAGATTCCTAAAACAAAGTGCGTTACTATTCCTTCAACACACTGTGCCTTCTAGGATGATTTAGAATAAATTAAAATAAAACCCAGATTTTTATCTCTGATAACTTGATTTCAGATTTGCTTAGATGTTGACCAAACAAAAAGCACATAAAAATACATTATTGTACCACTCAAAATATATTATTTTGTTTACAAAATTTTCCAAAAGGTGCCCCTTTTGAGAATGAAGTACCGAGAACTCACTCTATGCCATGTGATTTACATGATTTTACTTTTATAATTTAATACATAATTTCATGATTTTTTAAAAAATATATCCACATGCATTTCTGAGACAAAAGGTCAGGTTTCAAATCGTTTTGTTTTTTCACATCCCTAGCGGGGTTTTTTTCAGCGTTCCAACTTCAAGGCCTTACTTGCAGCTCAACGTCCTTCTAACTCATATCGGGGTGACAACATTTGGTTACTGCATTATTCAATGAATCATTGATTGTATCCATCGAGTGAATTCAGAATTCAGATCTTGATTCCAATTTCCAAAACACCGACATCAAAATGATATTGATACATTTCTAATATTACTAACTGTTCCTTCCGGGAATGAACTACGGAGGCCTCACTCTTGGGCTCTAAACTTTTATAAATTATTTCATGAATTGTATCAAATCTATCTAATCCCATCCAAATATCAAATAATTGATAACAACCAGCAAACCCACGGTAACCCATTCTGTAGTCATAATAAATCAGTTACTACAACGCTGATGCACTGCAAGGAAGGAACACATTAAAATCTGATTTGATGATTTACATATTTTAAAAATGATATAAAAACAACATTATCAGATGATTTCAAATCGATTTTTTTTGCACAGCCCAAGTTCAGAATATACTGTCCTTGAGATTTTGTATAGGCAAACACGTCTTTGCACAGAAATACAGGAATAATAATAATGCAATCAAACAATTTTGCCTAGTTTTATTAGAATTATGATCTGCTTATTTTAAAATACCTGAAGACACCCGACACAAATGCATTGCGATTCACCCCAAGCCTAACAGCAGGTGACCTTGACGTTAAGGATGAAGGTCAGATGCACAACATTTTGTGTTAAAAAACATGTGGAGCGAGGGTAGAGCGCCATTTTGTGAAGCAAAGAAAGAAGTGCTCGTGGCGTGATTCACGCTCGGGACGTTGGCGTAAAAGTCGAGTATGCTACCGCTGCAGCTATACTAACTGATGCAGACAACTTTAAGTTGATGTCGGCGGCTCGTCCGCCATGTTTGAATTCCGAAATTTCCCAAACGCGATCGGAGACGTTTGGAAATGGCAACGCCGGTCCAAAATGGCATCGCCCATTTGGGAGATTAAATGCGCCTCGGGCGCAGCTGCGGGAGACACACCCACGTGTGACGTCACTACGGAGAACGGGGACCTGTTAATAATGACGCATGAGTCATTATTTCTTATAGGCTACAGAAATGCACCAGAATGTAATCACTTCTTTCTTTCATCATTTCCCAGCAATTTCCATCCAGATCCAAGCTCAACTTTTTCAGTTATCCAGGGTACAACATGACCAAAAACATAACCTGCTCCACGGCTCCGCACGGGTGCAGGAAATTATTGAACCACATGAGAAGAAGTCAAAAAAGGACCTTGAGGGGTCCGCGTTGGCCGAGTGGTTATGGACACCGCACCCAACGCGACCCCATTCATGTTAGTGGCGCTGTGTCTACCGCAGCGTCCACAGTGTCGCAGGTTCGACTATGCTCGTCAACTTGTCTGCAATGTCTACCCCCGATCTCTTCAACCCAGTTCCCGACTAATCCTCTACAATAAAGATGGAAAAACGGCGCTCAAGTCTTTTGGCCTTGGGACACAGAAAATAAAAACCGGAAACTGCTGCTAAACGGGAGCGCAAATGGCTTAACGCTGGATCATTCCAAAGACAACAGAAGACATTGTCTTTAAACAATAGATTTCTTTATTGTTTACATCCCTGATCAGGATGTGGAATTTTCCATGTATGTACATCAGAAAGCACACGCTTTCTATTTGGTTGTTCGCCAAGCTCACAACAGCCACACACCCCTTGGCCGTTAACACATCGAGTGCCAAACAACATGACATTTTCAGGAGTAAATACAAAAACAGCCTTGTAACAAGTTATTCAATACAATGTGTGAGACTGCCCCCCTACCCGCCGGTCTGTAGTATTGGAACAGTCACACCATAATACACATGCTTTGAAGCAGCATGATTGTTACAGCGCCTTAGGTAGCGAATCCGAGACTACAATTGATACAAATTAAAAAGTAGGATATAAAACTATAAAAATTTGAAAATTACGCATCCCATATACAATCATTTCAGCAGCTTGCAGATGGCATGACATTTCCCCATATCTATTTGGCTTATCAATGTGCCTGCAGACAAAGGGGGAGCTAGATGCACCATGGAAACATTAAAAAACGTTTGCCAAATGGACCTCTAACCAGATTAATATCTTCCGAAAAAAAAAAAAAAAATCTTTTTTGTTTTTAATAAATCTGATGACCTTCTATAGACGAGTTCCGAGTAAATTTGTACTCGGAACGTCACTTCCGGTGCCGTGTTTTGGAATATTTGTCAACATGTCTACTCAATGGGAACACAGACCTACAGGGTTATTTAAAATGGATGGTGGTAACGTGTGGTGTGCTATTCCACACCCAAATGCCCCCGTGCGGATCTGTGAACTACAAACGCATGATTTCATAATCAGTTCAACTCGTTCCATTGTCTCATTCTTTTTGGAACTACTAGTAGAAGCAGCCAGCCTATTGGTCCAGAAGAACATGTGACCACTCGGTGACTAACTGGATTTGACTGGATTTCATCAATATTTATACAAAGTGGTGAAGGAAGCAGGGGGGGGGTGATGTGCAACTGGTCACAGACCGACATCCAGTGGTTGGATTTTGAACTGGTGTGCGTTTTGTGTCCTCGGACCTCGGTCCACTACGAGAGTTGAAGTAGGCAACATTAAGGCCCAGGAAGTGACCTTAAGAATGGCGGGACAAAATTACTCCGCCCAGTGTTTCGCAGGTAAACCAGTCTATAGATGAGTTTACCCGTGAAATACAGGGGGCTGGCATTTTGACCCGTCGGGATGAAACACACTTCCGGTGTCTGTTCCATTTAATCTCGTCGTAGTGGACAGCAGTGGCTCACAAAAACACACAAAACGCACACCAATTCAAAATCCGACCACTCGACGTTGGTCTGTGACCGGTTACACATCACCTCCCTTGCATCGTTGTTCATTTTACATAAATATTGATGAAATACAATTACTCACCGAGTGGTCACATGGTCTTCTGGACCAATAGGCTGGCTGCTTCTACTAGCCGTTCCAAAAGGACTGAGACAATGGAACGGGTTGAACTGATTATTAAATCATGCGTTTGTGGGTCACAGATCCGCACGAGAGCATTTGGGTGTGGAATAGCACACCGCAAGTTACCACCATCCGTTTTAAATAACCCTGCAGGTGTGTGCTCCCACCAAATAGACATGTTGAAAAATAGCCAAATACACGGCAGGTAAATGACACCGGAAGTACCCCCCGAACCAGTCTGTAGGCCCATCCAAAATAACTCTCCTGCTGCTACATATGTTAACAGCCAAACGGGGACTGGGGGTTTGTGGCGTCTGTCAGGGATCAGTCACCTTCTTGCGGTGCTGGGATCCTGAGGATACGGGGAACTCCTTGGCGATGCCCGCTTCCGTGCGCACTCCTGGGCGGATGGAGGTGCTCTGGAGGACCACAGTTCATCAGTTTACTTGATGGACAACATGATGTGGTACATCAATACGTTCACATACACACACACAATCAGGGCTTTGAACCGGTTCAAGAAACGAAAACTTGGAACTTTTAGTATTTTCCAGGGAACAGAAACGAAAACGTTATTATTTTTTATGTTCTGCAACAGGAACACTTATTTAAAAATAATGGTAACTGGTTAATACTGGTTTTATTTTGTTCCTCAAAGCAGTGCACTTGGGGATAACTTCAAAAATAAAACAAGAGTATTTATAAAATCTAAGATACAGCAGTGAGGTAGGAAGTGTTGCGGGACTCTCTGTAGCGAGTCGCTTTGGGTTCACCGCAACAAATATTGCATAGCATTAAACAGCTGACAGGAACGAAATTAACCGTTCCAGGAACAATATTTTTTGTTCTAACCGGTTCGGGAACGTCAGTTTATTGGTGGAACTCAACCGGAAACGTTATAATTCTGTTTCTGTTCAAAACGAAACGGTAGGGAAAAAAAATATTGGTTCAAAGCCCTGCACACAATATATAACAAATAGATGGTTATATCACATTTGGCAGGAGAACCCTTTGCCAATTGAAGACATTTTAAGTATGGCTGGAATGAATCCAGCTATAACTTAAACCTTTTCTCTCAAGACAAGGGGAGTATGAGAATACAAGCACACACACCAACTCCGATGTAAAGCAGTGAATCTCTGTTTATTTCACAGAAGTCATCTTGTATTATACCTTCGATCAAGACACAAAGAGAGCGAGAGAGAAACTCTCAACCAATCAGAAAAGAGCAATGGACTGTGGGTAATACATTTTGTCCAATCAAATATGAGGAGTCGTTGGTCGATCCACGTGGACTAGCGGACGATGCCTACATGACTTATTTTACCAGGACATAGAAATGAAGAAACCATTGTCTATTGAATCACACAGCTGTTTTAGGGAGTCCAAGACAGCGGGCCTCGTTTGCCTGTAGCTGGGCAAACCTCTACGAGAAATGACTAGTAGTGTAAATATATTTACTGTATAATAAATCATTATTAACAAGAACCCTAGTATCAGTGCAGGATTTCAGGATGGGGGTATGATGCGTGGTATGATTAAAGATCAGTGCCGGAGGACCTCAGGGTCCTCCACTGGTGTTGGTATGGTTTTGGTATGAAGGGCCGAGTTTGTTGATGAATTTGAAGACTAAGAAAAAGTAATTTCAAAAACAATCCTTAAAAAAAAAAATCAAAGAAACGATTAATGAATTAATTAAATAATTAAAAGAAATTAGTTGGCGATTAATCCAATAATCTATTAACTCACTCGCTCCCAAATGACGTGTTTCATGTGTTTTTCTTTAGAGCCCTTGTTCCCAATGTCATGTTTTTTGCTACTCAACGTTCAATCAATTTAGCGTGCACACGCCCATGCACATACTCGCGCCCACGACATCGCACATGTACACAAACGCGTGCACGCACACACGCCTCTCTGCCAAAAACCATCAATATTCATAATTTCTTTCTTGCTCTTTACAAGAAAGAAACGGAGCAGACTATACAATGTAGTCCGTACGGTCTCTATCAGAGCTGAGCAGGTCTTACACTCAGACTGAAGCTGATCGGCTTGGTCTCTTTAGTGAGCACGGGTTTCACGTCGTCGTCGTCCTCGTCATCAGAGACGTGGGGGAGAGCCACCGGCAGGTCACCCTTGCTGTCAGCGATCATCTTGCATTTCTGTCAAAGCACACGGGACACACAGACTCTTAGCAGGAAGATTGTCGACAATACCACTTTAGACCATGGCTTTGAACCGATATTTTTTCCCTATCGGTTCGTTCCGAACAGAAACAGAATTATAACGTTTCCGGTTATGAGTTCCACCAACAAATTAACGTTCCCGAACCGGTTAGAACAAAAAAAAAAATACTGTTCCCGGAACGGTTAATTTCGTTCCAGTCAGTTGTTTAATGCTATATAATATACGTCAGGGCGAGCCCACAACGACTCGCTACAGGTACCCGCTAGTACCGCTCTACAGCCGACGTCTCGTTGTGTGTGTGTGTGTGTGTGTGTGTGAACCCACAACGACACGCTGCAGAAAGTCCTGTGACGCTCACTTCATACTTCACTGCTTCATCGTAGTTTTTATACTCTTGTTTTATGTTTGAAGTTATCCCCAAGTGCAGTCCTTTTGAGGAACAAAATAAAACCGGTATTAACCGGTTACCAGTATTTTTAAATAACTGTTCCTGTTCCGGAACATAAAAAATAATAACGTTTCCGGTTTTGTTTCTGTTCCATGGAAAATACTAAAAGTTCCCG
>OMKY01208416.1:0-14145 GCA_900302395.1 Bregmaceros cantori
ACACTGGGGGGAGTCATTTTGTCCCTTCTGTTGGTCACTTCCACTCCCTGTATGTATGTGTGTGTGTGTGTGTGTGTGTGTGTGTGTGTGTGTGTGTGTGTGTGTGTGTGTGTGTGTGTGTGTGTGTGTGTATATGTGTGTGTGTGTGACTGTGTGCGTTTTATTCAATCTCTTGAGAAAAAAACACCACTTTTTATCCACTATTATCAAAACCATTTAAAACGTTGCTTATGCACAATAAACACATATGTGACGTGTGGAAAAGAACACCAGTATTTAATTTAGTTAGAGCAGTTGAATGGGATGAGCGATTTGAACATGGACGTGATTGGACCGCCCCCCGATGGAAAATGGAGGGACTACACGTATAGTACACCGTGTAAATAAGATTGGATTTTCTCAACTGCACCAATGATTTGAGTCAAGATTACTAACAAACTATAGAGACAGTCCTGTCCGTTTATAGTTAGCATGCTTTCCATATGTTTATGGTTAGCGTACCTCCTCTCTGTGTATCCTGGACAAATAGTTGACGAATAGGTTTTCAGGACCGCCGGCCTGAGGGAAAAACACAAAGATGTGATATCTTGATTACAGGCAACATGATATAGTGGATAATAATGAATATTATTGAAACCTCTTTTTTTGGTGCAAGCGTTAGTGTGAAAGGGGGATGAGTGAGCGAGGCCCAATGGACATGCAGTATAGGGGAAGCGATCTCACAGTGCTGCGTGCGCTGTGGTCTTGAGCCACTCAGGTCAGCCAGCTCACTCTTTTAAACCTTTTATCACTAAAAACAACAGAAACCAGACCTTTTTCCATGTCTGAAAAGCATTTTCAACCGCTAACTTATACATAGCATTATAAAATGGACCACTGTTTCCGACACCCACTCTAAACCTCCTCCCCCACGTCAGCAACTTCCCAACACTACTGTGACAGCACAGCGCAGGTGATGTGGAGTCTGAAAACCTCTCATAAATGACAACTAATACTGAGCAACAATTTTCCTGACGATAGCCTCAGCTCAGAGGCATATATCTTGAAAACAAATATTCTGTGGGTCTTTCAAATGGGCCAACTTTAGTGCAGAATGCATGGGACGTGGTGGCCGAGTGGTTATAGGACGGGCCCCACAGACCATAGGTCTGGCAGTGCCGTGAGCTCTGATCCCCTCTCTGGCTTTTCCGCAATGTCTCCACCTGACCCTACATCCCAGTTTCCGATTTAATCCTGTTACTATCTCTCTCAATAAAGAATGAAAAAACAGCGCCTGCGCCCAAAAAATAACTTTAAAAGAATTCATGGGGATCTATGGGGTCAAGAGTTCAGGGCAAAATTCTCACACAACAATGCGTCCCTTCTCCACTAAGATGTCACAGGGTTTTCTCCTGGAAAATTAGTTTGCAGATGGCACCAACCCCCCTGTTATGAGTTAGGCCTTCAAATTTGTTGTGCTTCGCTAACTACTGTGATGCTTATGATAGCCATATGTTAGCCCTAACAACCAGTCAGTGCTTGAATGAAAGGCGTCATAAAAAACGCTTTGAAAAGAAAAACGCTTTGAGGTGAGTAAACACAGCCAAAATGAATAAATAAATAGGACGCACTGGACTATAAGACGCACTGTTGTATTATTTTTTGAGAACGTTCAAGACTTTCAAGTGTGCCTTATAGTGGAGAGAATATGTTATTTTAGCGAACAGTCCGATCAAATGAGCGCCATTGGTCTCACATCATGTTCGTCCAGACTTGAGGTGGACGTGTGTTGTCGTGAGGACACGGGCCCGCGGTGTTCCAGGGTGACGATCAATGTCTGCACAGCAGTCTCGACCAGCTGCTCCCCCTGGTCCCCAAACAGCAGGTGGTTGTAGGGGATCCCGTAGCCCACTGGATCATACGCCAGACACAGGTTAAGGAGGGACGTGAACAACGGCAGGGCATGTCTGGAAGAACACACACAAACGCATTCTGTAACTAGAAGTACTCCGCGATTGCAAACCTGTGCCGTAGTGGTACAAGAAATAGTACTACTAGTGCTCTATGTGTGGCAACCCATTATCAATGCATGGGCTCGTAGAGTAGTGTGATTAAGGCCACCGGCGAACATGCCAACTACATTTCCCAGAGGCCACTGCGATCCGGAAGTCGGGTCATGTGACCACCGCAGTAAGTGCCCAACGATTTATCGGGAAGTTGGTGATTAATTATGATTATGTTACTTATAGGCTACAGAAATGCACCAAAATGTAATCACTTCTTCCGTTGGTCATTTCCAACAGCTCTACGAAATTTCATCCAAATCCGTGCACAACTTTTTCAGTTATCCTGGCGACAAACCAACGAGACCAAAAACATAACCTGCATCCGTGCCGCAGCCCCGACACAGGTAATTAATCTTGGCTAACTGTTAATGGAAGATGCTATGTCTGTCAAATCTTCCCTCAAAAGGAGATTCAAATGCGCCGCAGTAGCTCAGTCTTTTGTCACAGTGCGCAAAGCGCCTTCGTATTAACATGATAACTTTTGAACAGAAGGATGGATCTGTCCCAGATTCGGTGTGTTAATGCTCTAGGGTAGGTTCATGAACTGATGAGATGTTGGAGGTGACACCTTCAGCCAATACGCCAGCCCCAAATGAAATACCTTTACCTTTAAGCATTGTTCTTGGTCCCCCTTATTGTGTGTTTAATTCGAGGAAAATTATTAACCAGAACTACATTTTTAGGGATGGGATTTTGTAGACTAAAGCCCAATTTGCGCTGCCATTGAATTACGTGGGGACCTCTGGTAATTCGCAGTTACTCCCGACGTCTGTTATTTTGTCACACATTCTGACGAGATTAGTAAAAGCCTGTCTTTTGCTCAATTTAAAAGATATTATGACGCATGTGCGGTATTTTTGTTTGCCCACACGTGTACACACATACACAGACTTCACTCGCACACAAATTCAGAATTCAAACCATTGTGCTGTTTCGCCGAATCACAGAAGGTAACTCAATTACTGCAATTATTACTCCGCAAATCACTGACATGGCGCATTCGCACGTCAAATGAAACTCAGACCTCCTCCGCAATTATTCCGAATTACCAAGGGTCCATAGGTAAAAGTCTAGTGCGAATTGGGCTTAATAATACAGTGTGAGTGTGACCTGTTTTCTGTGGAGCAGAAGAAGCTGACCCAGGGGTTGAGTACGCTTGTGTCCGTGGAGGGAGGAAGGTACATGGCTTCGGAGAAGCACGTGAGGAGCAGCCGCAGAAGCTCTGTTCTGATGACCAGTGCATCATCAACATATTGACAAGGGTGGGTAGTAACGGATCACATTTAATGAGATTACTGTAATCTGATTACATTAAATAGTAACACTATGCTAAACATTAGGTTAGCTTCGAATCCTTAGCACAGATTAGATTAATGATGCTTAGCATTAGTTTAGTAAAGAGACCTTAGCATAGGTTAGCCCGCTATGCTTAGCATTAGTTTAGCCCAGACTCCTTAGCATAGGTTAGTCCATTATACCTAAATTCCTAGATGTCCTGAACATTCAATTATGTCATATATGCTATATATTAGCCATTTTTCTAAATATTATCTTAGCACAGTACCCCTTAGCATATTTTAGCGCATCTTTAATGCTTTAATTCCTCTATCCTTAATAATAGATCCTGCAAATCTTGAGGGCAGTTTTGACCACTGTCCTTAACACTGAGTTAGCCAACTGGACTGAATGGTCCAGACATGTCCTGGTGGTCTCACCTGTTGAGATAGTGGGTGTAGTTCAGAGGTGGAGATTGTGCAAAGCCAACACCTGCCTCCCAAATGTATTCACAGCTGTCCAATGTCTGCATGTCCTCCAGCGATTCCTGGAGACCATGTACACAGAGCCCATTGAAGTAACAGGAGACAACAATGCACAGTGTTTCGCTCTTAAGAAGGGCTTGGAAATTATTTTTAAAACGTTCCATTCCTAACGGTTCAGGCAGGCCTATGTTTAACATTTTTGTTCTCTGTACCGTTCCCTCACTAAAATATCGGCCCTGAACCGGTTCGGAACGCAAAAATTTAGTTTGTTCTTAACGTTCCGGACATGAGTCGGGACTTGATCAACCCCGGCTGGCTCACCCAAGCTCGCTTGAGATGAAGACCCGAAACTCTGATGAGCTTGGGCTACATCACTACTCAACTCTCAACTCTCAACTCAACAGATTTTTATATAGCGCCAAAATCGCAGCCGAAGCTGCCTCAAGGTGCTTCACAAAAGTTATTACGTTTTTAGTATTAGATTCAAGGAGTATAGCAGCTCTTTACCTAACTACCCCCCAACCTTGATTTCGCAGTTAAGGACAGTAATTTGGGGTTGTTTACAGAACTCCTTTAACGGAGGACTGGAATTGGTGCACCTCCCAGGTGCACCAATCTGGAGTTTTTCACTGAGGGCTAGGAATACATTATGAGGACTTATGGGTCCCTATTAAAATATATTATGAGGACTTACGGGTCCCTTGCGGTGGCTGTTGACGGTGAAATCAGGGCAGAAGAGGAGGTCTGCCAGGGCCAGCAGGAGAGACTCCGCAAGAGGACGGGCTGTCTCGTCGTCTTCCAGGTCATCTGTCTGCACAGAGAGAAGCAACCATAGATCTATAATTCTATGTGACCAGAAATCCCCATAAGGTAAGTAACAGTTATAGCGCAGTTAGCTCTATAACTTGTAGCGTCACTATCACTACTTTCCATGAGGACTGAAATACACGCCAAGATCAGAGCTGATATGAATGGAACAAGGAGTGATCTAGGCCCCTCATTCTTAACCAGAGATCCATGGACCTCTATTGGTCTGTGGGTACAACCCAGGGGGTCCACGGAGGACTTACAGTTTTAAACTGCGGCTACCAAGATGTCTGAATATGTTGATATATGCATTTACCACGATACAGCCTTCCACCACCTGGATGCAGTAAGTGAATTTCTAAGAAATGAAACAACACTGCCAGTTTCATTGTTAACTAGCACCAAGAGCAGTTTAAAGTGATACTATGCATTTGTTCCACAATATTCCAAATTTTAGTGTCATATTATAGATTTCTAGATACAACAGAATAGGTGGTCCTTGGGGTGAAAAAGATCAAGAGCCCCTGATCTAGGTGACATGGTGGTGGCATGACTTGCAATGCTGGCGTCAAAAGGAAGGCAGTGCGTGGAGAATGGACCTACCCCAGCCCTGCCCGCCCCTGGTACTGTGGACCAAAAGAACCCTCTCCAGTCCTGGTCCTCAAAGATATAGGGCAGGATGCGAGTCAGCACCCGGGCACAGGTCAGAACCGTCTGTTGCTCCTTCTCAGTAGGCACCCCAGACTCTGCTCCTTGCACCAGTTTCTCTACTGCCTACAGACACATTCACACACACACACACACACACACACACATACACACAGGGACGTCAAACATATGGTCTGCGGGCCAAATCAGGCCCATGAATGGGTTTAATCTGACCTCCAAGATGATTTACAAAAATAGCGGGGTTTCTTCAATGAAAGAAGGCACTGCTCTAAAAGTGTCCACTGGATGTTGCAATAGCAATTCTGTTACATATCAGGGCAGAGCAAGAAGGACATTAGCTGGCTGTTTCTCAATACTGTCGTCTCATGGGCTAAGGATTCCCCTTTCACAGCTATGTGTTGCTTTTCTGCATATTGCTTGAAGCCTAGTTTGCTGCACTGACTTTAAATGGCTCGTTTTGGTAAGTAACTGTCCTGACCTGAGGTATCGTCATGCAGGAAAATGAAGTGAGAATTTGTGTAGTATGGTCTGTGTCATGATGTTCAAATTCATTGAAGGGTGTGTGCGAGAGATATAACACACAGACATGCCTGTCAACTACAGTTCTGATTAAACCAATGCTGCATGAAACACTTGGCAATTGTCTCACAAGTGCTAGCAAAGCTAAGCTAGTACTGTGTTGCCTAGCGATGCTAATCTAGTAGTGTGTTGGCTAGCGAGGCAAAGATAGAAGCTTGGTGCCAAGTATTGTGTGTATCGGAAGGGTCCACTTCCGGAGAGGAAACAGGCTGGTGGACAGGAAGCCACTACAGAAAGTTGGATCCAATCAACCCTGATTGGCTAAAATAAAAGCTGGGCCAAATCTTTATCTGATCTATCTGATCGGCTAACAACACTTATTTATAATGTTTAGGGAATGGTACTATTTTTAACAATTCTCATTTCCAGGACAGACTACTGGTGTTTACGCACCCTGTGAATTTGATTTCATTGAAAGGTATTTGGAATTAATTAGTTATTGTATTGTTTGTGTTGCTGCGAGGCTTAACAGTGTTCAGTAATAAAAGAATCAGTGGGGACATGGCGCTGGGAATGGAGACTGGCATTGGCAACAACTTATATAAAACACATTTGAGCAGAAGACAAAATAATCATGGCTGATTATTCAAAAATCAAATTAGTTGTCAACAAATTGAATAATCAATTATCATCGATTAATGGAGAGAAAAGGGAAGCACTTATGCCAGAGATGGGAATCAATCTTATGACAGCTGCGTGCGCTAACTTTCTCTGGAAATTTTTGATTAGAATGTGCTACCTTCTAAAAATTCTCTCTTATAATCTCTTTGGCAGTAAGTATGCATTCTCTGTAGGACTGGTCACTACTACATAAAAATGAATGATTAACTGTCCCCATCGTTACCACTGCAGTGGTTGATCTAAAGCGTCTGTCTGCCAGATCTAGCATTGGTTGGCAAGTCTTATAGAAATTCTAACGCACATATTGTTCTATGGCCAGTGAACTGTATTGTCTGTATAGTAATCTAACCTTGACTATTATAAAATAAAATCCTAGTGTATAAAAACAGGGGGAGAGAAGGAACTCCAGGTTTGCTGGAAAATAAAACTGAGACAAAGCCATTTGCTCACCCGATCGTGAATGACCAATCGTGATTGGCCCAAATCACGTCCTGATACTTGAAACAATGATCAGAGCTCGATCATCGCACACAGGATTAGATCAGACCACCCTTAATTATTACGTAACGAAAAGTATTATTATTTATCTATTATGGGTATAAACAGCATTATTACGCTGTTCATGGTTTGACAGAATGAACGCCATTCATAAATCCAGTGTTTCCTCTTGCTGTATATCCTCGATGCCCGGCCATGTTTATAATTTTATTGACAAATCCATTGCCTGCGTGTGTGTGTGTGTGTGTGTGTGCATGCGTGTATGGTTATGTGTGTATGCTTGCTCTTTAATGGGAAGGGTTGGGAAGGTTGTGGGCCAATTGTTCCTTTTAATTTTGTTGTTTTGTTGTGTTGCTGTGAAGCACTTTGAATTGTTCTGCATGAAGGGTGCAATATAAATAAAGTTTGATTTGATTTGATTTGAGATAATACGAATATCTGGTCAGGTTACCTTATAGCACAGGGTTGCCAGGTTGGAGGGTGACTCTTCTCGAACAGCCCGGATCTCGGCAGCAGGAACCAGGGCAAACACGTCTTGGGCTGTGGTGCTGTTGTCAGACCAGAACTGCTCCCAGAAGGCCTCATCAGTGGCCTCTACAGGCTAGAATAGGAATAGTGTTTTTACTATACGAGACTTACTTTAGAGAGATTTCATTGCATACAAAGCTCTGGTGAATGAATGAATGGATGAATGAATGAATGAATGAATGAAATTTATTTAACGACAGACAGTAATAGAGATGGCATTCATTGCAAAATGTTACATGGGTCGTGAAAAGATGTATATGCACAGGGTTAGCAGATTGCTAGATTACACCTGGCTGTCGGCGAGTTCCCCTGGGGGGTTCATATAAGGTGCATCGCTTGCGTGGCAGGTACAGTTCTCAGTGCGAGCAGTGAGTGCTTTTTCGTATTGGTTACGTACGCACGAAGGGAAGGGTTGTCACGAATAGCCTTGGTGAGTGTATTCCACAGCGATACCAGATTGTACCATCTTTGTATTTTTCCGTGGCAGTAGAAAGTCACCTCTGGCCTGTGCATGTGTAGTTCTCTGGGTGGTGGGGGGCACTTGGTGAACAGGTCAGGTCAGTAATTGGTTCTGGGGGCATATTGTAGTGGACCTTGTATGCTATTGTGATAATTGCCAGGGAGGATAATTCGTCGAAAAGGAGCCGATGAATTAGGGGTGTGAGGGGTGTGAACCTATTTGTGGATTCTACTTAGGAAGTCCCTCTCAGGCATCCGGCAGACATAGAACATATGGGCATATGCCTTTCCAAAATGCAAAGTAATCAGTTACTTATCAAAACATTTTGTGTTTCATAATATTCCTCATCAAAGATTGTATGGAATTTTGGCAGCATAATTGCAGCCATAATTGCAGGGGAAATTCTATACACACGCAAAACCTTTGTGACATTTGCTGACCAGCACATTCTTGCCTGCATGCCCATATTTGGACTGCTGTAACTGGCTTTGTGTCTTATTGTGATGTCATAGGCACACCCACGACTGTCTGGCTGAAGAGACGAGGGTATTCAGTGTCCATTCCCATTCTGTTTTGACTCTCTTGGAATAAAGAGTTTTATGATAGAGGCTGTGTCATTCCTTAACACACGTACCTCTACAAAGTGAAGTTTTAAAAATCATTAACTCATTTTTTTAAGGTGGGTTGGCATTTGGCAGCTGTTGAAATATAATCAAAAGTAACTAAAAGTAACTAAAGCAGTCAACTTAGTTACGCTTCAAAATAAACCAACGTCACTCAAACCAATAATGGCATAAAGTGCTCCCAAATCAACCAAACAAAACTGAAAAATCAGGCAGAGGAAGACAACCCCAACGGTGCCATGACAACATGTTGGTGTATTCTCTGCGACAAGCTGATATAGTAAAAAATGATGAATAGTAAGCATTAACTGCAGATATGAATTGTAGTGACCTTAACTGCATGGGTTTTGGCTGCAATCATCCAGTTTGTTGCAGGTGCATTTGTTTTTACGCCTCAAGAGGCCCCTTCGCTGAATTGTGCTCAGGGCCCTCAAAATGGTAACGCCGGCACTGGACGTGATGTACGACTGACACACGAGTCGGATGCGCTGCCCTTTGATCAGGTCGCTATGGAAACGAGGAGAGGCGAGCAGGCGCGCCCCATCGCTGCGATGAACTGCGCAGACGCGTGATGCGGTTCGGACATGCGATACGCTATGTTGAAGGATGGAAAATAATTAGTCATAATTGTTGTGTCTGCCGAGAGACCGTATGAGCAGGCCGCAAGTAGTAAGACATCTACACTCCTTTATAGAGCCAGCAAGCATGCGCGATTTATAAGACATATAGAGTCCTTTAAAGTCAGCAAGCAAGAGAGATGTATTTACAGCAAGACTTGGCAGATATACAGAGAATTATATAATGAGGAATATAGCGCACCATGTTCGTGCACACGTTACAACATCGCAATAGTGAAACACGAGGACATTGTGGGGGTCGAACGCGACCGAGTCTTGCTATTTTTGTCCGTCCTCAAATTATGACCAGCCGATACACTTGCTCAGTCTCCCCCAAGAGGCGGCGATGGTGTGGGATTTTGCGAAAAATAAAATGAGCGATTGTGTTTTTTTTCTGGGAAAATGAGATGCGCACGTCTCGAAAATAAACGACATTGAGTGTGAATGAAGAACTCGGGTTTCGCAGTCTACACTGAGGGATGGCGAAACGATCTGGTCGTGTAAATACGGGTTTGTGGCATACCTGTGTTTTGGTGGTTAGCTGGATGACGGCTTTTCTGAAGTGTAATTTGGAGTCACTGTTTCCCATGTTTACGTCTTCTCCCTAGGTATTATCATATAAATAAATAATAAATAAAATAAATAAATAAAAATAATTATGATGATGACGACGAGAGAGAGCGGGGGCGCCGCTCGGGGACAGCGCAAATCTGGTAGAGCGTGGGAGGAACCAACCACACGGGCCTGGATGGGCATAGATATGGATAGTGTAGCAGGGACATGGTGAGTCTTATGTCAGTTATCTCCGCCATGTTGGTCAGGGCAAAGTGGCTTGATCCTGTACAAGGATCTCTTGTGTCCTTGACAGGATACAAGAGATAAAAAGAAAACTTGTATGGAAACAAACAGTCTCTTCAAAATAAGCAAGCCTTCCCGTGTCTACACTGTAGCACTGTTGTGGGGGTCCCACATTTCTGGGAAATAATTAACACACAATATTAACATTGTACAGAACCTTATTGGGTAATCCACATAGCTATACACTCACAGAGTGTCACACCTACTGTATGCCTGGAATGTCATTGTGACTCAATGTGACATCATCTTCATCATCTTCATCCCCTGATCTATATGAGCTGGCGTGAGTGTAATATTCTTTCTTCTTGTTCCTGACTCCTAACAATAAAGAAGCCACTGTGTCTGTTGCACAGTCTTGGATATAAAAATATTAGAGACTTTTCTGCTGTTGGAACAGAAGGGAATACTCATCTTGGTGAGCTTCTGTGCAGGCTCATAGAGCTTCCCAGTGCATGGTGCCACAGGGGGGAAGACACTGGAACAGACAGGAGGAGTTGGTTGGAATTCCCATGTAACGGCAAGGTCGTACATCACAGCAAGAAGGTTCCTGGTTCCAATGCTAGCCCACCCAGGTCCTTTCTTTGTGGAGTTTGCATATTCTCCCTGTGTCTGCTTGGCTTTCCTTTGGGCACTCTGGTTCCCCCTCCCCCACCCCACCAGTAAACCATGTTCAAGCAAATCTCTTCATGATGATCATATTCATGATGATTATGATCATCAATCCCGTAGTCTGTCTTACCGTCGGGGCGCCACTGAAGACGTTGAAACCAGCTCTCTCCATCCTCAGCCATTCAAATGAAGTCATGGTGCCTGCACCTTGTCCACTCCTGGATGTTATCTTCCCATTGCTTTCTCTGTCTTCCTCTCCTCCTTCCATGTGGCACCTTGTAGGATTGTTTTCGAGAGTCCTTGAGATCTCGTGACATGTCCATAACATTTTAGTTTTTGTTTTTGTGGTTAGTACTTTTTGTGGTTATCTACTGTGGTTAGTAGATCTTTATAAATGTATGTGTAATAAAATAAAGTACCTTTATTACCTTTTACTAGGACATGTGTAGTGGGTGTGAAACTAACCGGGGGTGTTATGTCCACCCAAAATCTGTATTAACAGGCAACACCAAAGCCGCCTTAGCAGGCAACACAAAACACGACTACTCTCTCTGACACACTCAAAAGGTCGCAGTAGGTCTAGCCAACTGTGACATCACAATAACCAGCCAGACATTTCCAGTACACCAGGCATCACTATGGGAAGCCAATGCTTAATTAATGAAGACGCACGCACACATTCACAATGAAGACATGGGGATTGCTGCACTAGTACTACAGAAGAAGAGAGATCACGCAATGCACCATGGGGGCTGGATTAGTCAAGTGAGTCACAGAGTATAAAATACCCGTTAATTGCTTACGATTATCAGGCTGTACATCCTTTAACTGTCAGTTACTGTCACTGTGTACATGTTAGTTTGCACGATGACCATTTCACTCTCTGGGATGTAATAATTTTATGTGTGCCACCGCGGCGCCGCTGCCACATCTGCAACTGCCATCGTGTTAACGCCATAACTTTCTGATGGATTTGTCCCAGATTATGTGTTAATATTGTAATGGGAGGGTGCCCCCTCGTGGAGGAGCTGGGGGGATGAACTCAGGCCGACAACAGGCTAAGCTCAGCCCATTGGCAAGCTTCATTCAGATTCAGATTTATAGGGGCGTGTCGGCAATTACCAAGTGACTTAGGGTGTGAACCCACAATGCCCCACACCTCACCGCGAAGGCATTGGTCACTACAATATTCTACTGCTAGGAATTTACTAGGGCTAGGAATTTTAGTGTTTATAGGTCGCGGCGTGGCCTGGCAAGCCAAACCAAATGACTCGTTCACGCATCGCTCGAACTCGCAGCGTGAACGATGGTTTGGTTTGGGTTGTCAGGCCAGTCGAGTTCATCTTTTTTCGCTGTGTGTTCCGCGAGCGACACATCACCAGCGCATGCGCAATAACATGTAAACAACACGCCTGTACGCGAGTGAAGAAAGATATCGTATATGTTAGCAGTAGTATATATTTAACTTATAAGTAATTATATCGTTATTAATATCCTTATTATTCTAAACTATTTTACACGATCGGTAGGCCATCGGTCGCTGGAAATGAAACCAATGGACCGGTGGTGACAGGCTCGCCGTGGAGCGGGGGCTAGCGGTCTGCCTCCCAGCCTCAGTCCACCCCGTGCGGCCAGATGACGGAAGGAGAGCCCGGTGCTTCGAACGGGCCTATGGTGGAGTAACATGTCAGTCATGTATTTTTTGGTTTATTTTGTCAAAATGGTGTCTAGTTTCATTTAACTTTATTTTAAAACGGCGTGTTTGGACCGATCTGCGTCTGCCGTTGATTAACAGCAAAAGCCATCATGGTGGTTGCTATCACCGACCTCATCATGTTGAATTTTACACGATGTCAGCGCGTTATGTTTGCCATTTATTAAAGAGGGAGTCGATGAGTCCATCTACGGTGTTATCTATAGGTACCCACAAATATAAATTAAAACTAACATGAAAGTGATCTGTAGTGAATTACAGAATAAATAAGTATTCTCTGTTAAACAACTTCGCTTTGGGTGCAATCATAAAACCGCATTAACATAGACACTGTGCTTTAGTGTGCTAATAAAACTATTCACATACTAACACATTCATTCAGTGCCATCTTGTTCATACAATTTGCATGATGCAGAAGGGCCATGAAATATCCTATAGACCTATACTAATGATGTAGATGGATAGAACAGTCCATGTAACACTTGTATTTGACAAAAGACTTTCGTTTTCTGGAATTGATAACCTGTACATACACAGGGTGTGTCCACACGGAAACTTTTTTCATGGTCATCTGCATCAATCTGATCTTGCGTCCCTGTGGCGCCAGCATTTTCTGCACCAAAGCAGCCCTCCAAAGTGGAAAGTTTTTGTTTCCGCGTGTTTACGGTACCATGTGGACGCCGGCGACTTGAAGAATGGCTTTGTTTACGCCAATGTCTCAGCCCCGTGAATGTCAGTGACCAAAACTAAGCTTTGTGCGCCACATTCATCCAAAAACCTAGAGGATTCGTTCCTGGGGTTTGAACCCGACCCAGGTCTTTTCTGGACCTTACATGTTCACATGTCCTCCCTGTGCCTGCGTGGGTTTACTTTGCGCACGCCGTTGTCGTCGACCACCAGAAGCATGTTCTAGTTAACCTGCTCCAGTCAGTTCCATTGGCCAAGACGCCGATCCTAAGAATGTCACTGTACATGTCACTGTATGTGTGACTAAATACGGTTGCCTTATGAAATGTATAATTTCTAAAGATAAAAAATATTAAATATTAGACATAAATATGAAGAAAACCAACCAAATATACATTTTACATTAATTTTAAGATTGTGTCAGAGCAAGTAACTTAATTGCTGTATATTTGTTGGTTTAAGAAGAGCAACATTTGATTATATTTCAAATTGGCAAGATTAATCTCTTGTAATTGTTGCTCATTCTGAATATTTTAGGTATTTGTTTCATTTATTTAAATAAATTCAACAGATTAGTCGAACGATCATTTTCAATTATTAGCAACTAATCGTCTATTAAAATATTAATTAGTACCAGCCCTATTTTTTAATTGTTTCACATAATTTCCTTTCCTCTCTGAAAATACCTATCTTGCTGCTTTGGAATTTAGCACGTTTGCATTGAATCATTTAGATTTTTTGAATGTATATGTATACATACATGCAGTGTATATGGATTTGGCGTTGTACCATGCAAGTAGAGATTACTCAACTATAAAGGATACTCAACTGGAGTTGTCTCTGTGGCCCATCGGTTAGACAGCTTCTTCACCGCTGCTTCATACATTCTTGTACCCGTGGCTTAGTCTCAGAGCACACGCAGCTGTCGTGAGATCGATTCCTGTCTCGGGCATAAGTTCACTGCAGGTCTGCTTCCCCACTCCCCCCCTCCCTCCCCCTCTCACTAATCCTCTCAATAAAAATGAATAATGGCTGGGAAAAAAAGATACTTCAGGGGGCAGTGGCTGAGG